>MU949886.1:0-17760 GCA_036418165.1 Cooperia oncophora
CGGCGCGTCACAGAGAGTATTACTAAAACTAACATATTACCTAGCATCTTGAATAAAACCAGAAAAGAAAAAAATACCTGATTGCGAAATCGTGTGAGCTTGTCCACGTTCCATTTTACTCTTGATATCCCTTGCAAGACAGAAAAATGCTTCTTCAACGTTGAGATTCGCTTTTGCTGATGTTTCCATGAACTTTGTGCCATACTCGATTGCAAGCTGTAACTGGGAAATCATCAACAATGAATATTAGCTACACACTTACGAAACTACAACTAGAGGCCTATTAAAGAAATATGTAAAACAGAAGCATATCGCCATGGAACCACGCTTTTTCATGTTCCCACAGCCTCAGACAGGAGTGCACGATAGAGAAAAGATAAGCTCTGCCAGTTGAACAAGCAAGAAGGAATCAATAAAGCATGTCATACTGGTAATCACTGGGGATTAAGTTATCGCCCCATCCCCTTCGCCCGTAATTATGATACTTGAAATCCCTGAGATCGGGTAGGCGTGGCCGCATGTTTCAACTTAACCTGAAGGTGTCTATGCTTCTGGTGAGATATTTTCATCTTGACACAATTGTCGTGTCTCTGTCCAACACAGAACAAGATGACAGTTGTCCCAGACTGGAATATTCCACGAGTAACCAGTTCTGCCATGTTCGAATGCCACGCCTACTCTGGCTCAGGGATAAGGAGTGTGTATAGTCGCAAAATAGCATAAAAAAAATTGCTAGCCTTACACCTTATTTCGCATGGATTGAAAGCGTATGTAGTCACCCTGGGAATTCACATCAGGCACTTGTCTCTGTACCTACACCGCCAGTATCCAAATCTGCCAAACCGACGTGCCTGGATTCCCAGGGTGCTTGACGGCACTTGACCTGGAGGCTGGAACCATGAGAAGCAAATCGTGAACTACAGCGACGTCGTCTGGGCATTTGAAGTACTGATGGGTTCCAGTGTAGGAGCGAAGGTCTCAGGAGACTGAATCTACCTCTAGATTTCCCAAAGATGCTAAAGGCTGGTTCAAATACCGCAGGCCTGTTTGAACTCCATGGTAATGAACGTCTTCACTTTCTCGCGACAGTACAAAAAAAAAGTGAAAAGGCGTGCACTTGCTTGCTTAAGAAGGCCACCTCATTATTACAAATATTAACTTTGAACCTCCCATGAACAATTCTCACTCTGTATGACGTAAATTTGATGGTGCGCGCCATGGGCTATTAAATTTCGCTTCTCACCCCACTAGTTTTCAAAATCATCATCCACGTCTGCTCAATCATCACCCTCTACCTATCCACGCAGTGCCGAGATGGCGGCCAATTGCGACCGCCTACTGTTTGTTACTGGAAATCAACCCTATACGAATCTTTCCATTCTTTGCCATCGAAACGCCAACATAAACTTGATACTAGGTCACCGCGGGCTGTGCGCTAATACAGAAATTGCTCGTCGTCACGTTTTAGAAGTGACATGTGACGCTCTGGTGAACGACACCTCTTGCGTGATGGCGAACGTGCAAAGTCGACGCCATGAGTTTGCAAAGGAAGGCTTTTCCAAAGTGGTAATACCAACGAGGATGGTGTACTGCCATGAGGTTAATAAAAAAGGAAAGGATAAAAACAAGTTAAAACAAACAAAAAACAAGTTACTAGCATCACTTTGAGATGTCTCACACATGTGACTTTCATTCACAACCGTAAACGGCTTCTAGAGGAGCATTTGGCCAGTGCGGTGACTCGCACAGGCCAGCCAAAAACAATTCAGGGGTTCACTCTCCCTGCAATACTAGCCGAAATAAGTCTTTCGCCGGTCAAACTCACTTTGTCGGATCCGGCCACCGCGCATCAAACCTGCACTCAGAATCGTAGTGAATTAGTAAATACGATTTGGCCCATGCAATGACTTGCACAATTCAGTGTTCTTATCGTTCCAGATGGACTAATTGATCACATATACTTACAGTCCTCCGAGCAAAGAATGGCTTTCGGCCTTGGACGTGGCCCGTTCCGAGAACTTAACGTCCCCCCCGACCGCACGCGTTGGCTATTGTGTGCAACATTTCCATTGACACACCCCAAAATACCATTTATCCGCCTTGGAAAACAAACCTAACAGCAATTTTTGACCTTGGCAGATTCAGTGTCCCGGATTCACAAGGCCAGCCGTAGCGTTTTCTGTGTCAGGGAAGCTAGCACGCGGGAGAGTAAGCCTCGGGTCTCGCGGATTTCAGGACTGTGTGGGACCGCGGACTTGGAATCTCGCGGTCGTCGCGGTACCCAGGGTGTGGAACGTAGCGGGTTTGCGGGCAGCGAGTTCCCGTCCAGAGTGGGGTGTTGCATCAGGCCGAGTCGTCCTGTGGCCGGCTGAAGTCTGGCGTTATATATATCTTATGTGTGGTGACCGAGCCGTCCGGTGAACGTGGGCGGCCTGTTGGTGTGACCCGGGCACCGAATCCGCGGGAGGACTCCCATGTCCTATCGCCCATCGACGAGAGTGGTTTGAAAAACCTTCGGCTTCGCTCAAAGCTCAAGCCTTGGCCGTTGATCAGTTCCGTTTGGGACCAGCAAGAAGCCTACCTCCATCCAAAATCGTTGCAGTACAGTGAATACGACATGGCCTAAATGAATTCCGGGGGTAACCCAACGTTCAAATGTTTTCATCCTCCCGGGCGAGTCTGGTTCTCATTTATCTGTCCAGGGTATGGAAGGCTTACAATTAGTGTGCCTGGCGGAAACCGATCTGAGATTCAACTGTGCGTGGTAATCGGCACCCTTTGTCACTAACAACATTCTGCAAGATGTTGGGATAACTCGAATGAAAAGCACGGCCTCTTAATAGATGTCTCGTCCCCAAGTTACGCACCAGGTAACAGCACTGGTGGAGCCGTAAAAGGTTAATTGGTTTCCTGGATATCCAATTTCGTTTCAAGCTCCTGAGGCTTGCTGCAACTGAGGAATACGACAAAGCTTCTGCCGTGCAGATTACAAATAGGAACCCTTCGACCTACTTCTGGTCCTTGACAAATTGGTGGGAAGCCTCGGACTCAAAAAAAGGGTTCCGTCCTAAGGAACCTTGCACGGCATGGACTATCGCAATTTTGAAAAGCACAGTGTCCGCAAATCTGAACACTGCACATCTTTGGGAAGAGCTGTTATTTCGTGAAGGTTCCATCTCATCCAACGGCAAAACGCATTGTTCAACACAGAACTGAACTGTGTACGACAACATGCTGTTACAGTGAAGTGCCATAAAATGATGCAAACAAATCCCAGACATCAAATAACGTCGATATATGAGTAGTAGACGATGACGATTCAACGTACATGAATCGATTGCCAACTGTGACATATCGAAAACGGTGGAAAAAGACCACGTTCAAGGTGATGAAGGTATAAAAAGTGCGGATTAAGATCATATGGAAGAGAATGCGGCATGCAGTTCCATTTGGAATCGTAAATGCTCACTGATGTGATGTGGTCTATGCAAATGACTTGAATGACGGACGGAAGCCAGGTGATGCAAAGGTTGGTGTTCTCGTACTCAGATGAATTCAATACCAATTTACCATCCAATGAGGGTACGGCTGGGTTGGCTTGAGCGGGAGCTGAGCCGGTATTCGACCTCTGGACCGCGCACAAGGTAAGCGTGCCGTTTGCCACTACACCACTTCGATTAGAGAGCATCCGCAATCGTCTGTAGCATGTTGTAGAGCTCAGAGCGATTGGATCATGTGGTAAGTGGAACGCCAATCAAACCCTATGCACAGGATTGAAACCGGACAAGTTATCGAAATTTTGCCGAGTTTTCTGAACCTAGCCGCCGCATCGCTGCTACTCATTCCAAGGCATTTTTGATAAGACCTTCCCCTACGAAGATCTCATCACCGCTAACCAGGATTGGTAACGATCGATCGAGGAGGAACTAGCTTGCAAAGGCGGAGTTAGTTTATCAAGGCCTAACCCGCCCCATTTACTATGCGCTTTCCAGTAGCAATTGTGGGACATACTGTGATTGGGACTCCGCCATATTGTACACTAAAGGATTTTTGCACCCTGGTGATCGCGGATGCTCTCTTCAAGGAAAGAGAAAAGATAGCATTCTATACCTGTTGACCCCTCTCCCTTGAAACCTGTCGCTTGTCTTCCGCATCACATTTGTTTCCAATAATCATTCTTTCGACGTCCTACAACAATTACATGCTGAGCGAACATTTTGCATGACCATACGTGGAAAATCAGAAATGACGATAAGAAACAAACTTGGGACGCATGCTCTTCGATGTTTCGAATCCAGTTCTTTATGTTATCGAATGATTTCTCGTTTGTAATGTCATAAACCAACATAATACCCTGAAAGATCACCATGTTGCACAGGAAAAACAATAAGAAGGGGGGAAAGTACCATCGCTCCACGGTAGTATGCTGTGGTGATTGTTCGGAAACGCTCTTGACCTGCCGTGTCCCTGAATCGGAATGATTTCGAATAAAGGAAAGTAGAAAAGTTCGAAACTATTATAGCGTTCGATCTGCAAAATGCGGAAAGTAATGTAGAAAACAAAAAAAATAGGATGCAGTCTAATGCCGCTCTTGCTTTGACCTAACAATAAAAAAACCAATGAAAAAACAAATTCAAGCAGCCTTGAATATTCTGCTAGAAAAACGATGAATGTACTGAAACTTCCTCTTAATTTCGTAAGAAGAAGCATGGCGACCTTCTTCACAGAAAAAAAGTGAGCAACATTTGTTGGCACAACAAACTTGAAAGTAACCCTCAACAAGCTTGTACAGTAAAACAGGGACAATGTGTAAAAGTGCCTCGATTTCTCGACAGCCCTTTCGGTGTAGAAAACTTCACAACGAACTCCAACATTCAAGAAGAAGAATGGCTCAGCAAACTTGGAAAACATACTTCAGATTAGAACTTCAAAATGTATGTAGATAAGAGCTGCTGTTGTGACCTATTACACTCCCCCTTAGTTAGTATGGGTTTTTGCAAGATGGACTCATAGATTCCTTATTAATGAACTCGCAGGTATATAGAGGGTCTTCGCCGTTGATCAATCCCTTTGTGGATGCGGCACGCATTCTACTTCCATTCAGAATCGTAGTGGCTTATTGAATGCGATGTGGCCTATACAATGACTTGCGGGGGCCAGCCGATGTACAAGTCAGTGTTTTTATCCTCCCAGACGAATCTGGTACCAATTTCCTATTCCCTGGGGGTAGAAAGCTTGATTAGTATGGGTAGGAGTCGACAGGGTACAGCATCGTTGTGTGAAACTTAGGAGGGTCGTACTATTCTGGTGTGGAGGGAGGTCGTATGTGCGTTGAGAAACATTTTCCGGTTGTTAACGATCGAAGATTTTGCCTGTTTCATGTGTACTATGCATCTCCTCCCGGACAGCAAAATTTTCGGGGAAATCAAGAAAATTCTCGGTAAATTCCAGGGAAAGTGGTAGAAGTTAAGGGTGGAAAAAACTGGAAAATGTGGGAAATCGGTAAGTAGGTGTAGCTGAGGGTGGTCGTACTGACACCCTCTCTCGGAGGGGAGTGCCGTACTTACACTAGATGGACTTACACTAGACACATGTCACAGATCACGATGTTGTAGCCTTGGAGTCGATGCAGGGTTTGATCCCAGAACCGCGCACGTGGTAAGCATGCCACTTGCCAATACACTACATCCGCCACTCTATAGCTACACATTGGCTTGAAACTTTACTGCTAATCTACCATGGATTGCGCAATCGCTCGGTGAGCATTAAAACGAGCCCATCCGAGTTCAAGTATGCATTTTGCCCATGGCTCAGCATTGTTGTGCTACGATCACTTCAATACGAAAGCGTTCTGCTCATGAATACTATTCAAACCACTCCAAGAAAATCTGAATTACTCGGCAAAATATTCTTTGCCTAGAAAACAACCTAGAGGAGGATCATGCTATCGCACCCACTGAGGCGGTGAACAAAATTTGTTGTACGGAACTACATACCCACCACCATCGACCTCATCACCCTTTCCAACCACAAGTCCACCTTCACCTACTTCATCGCCGCCCTTATCATGCTATAGCCCCCATTATTTCCGGAAGGGAATCGTTAAACGGTGAGATTTATGGAGCAGAAAGGGTGAGGAACTATTCTTCTCCAGACTCCAGTACTCTTCAGATTGATAGACTCCTGTCAGCAATCTCAGTACTACCCCACTTCCCCAGAAAGACCCAAAGGAAACACCAGCCACGATGTGTTCGTCTTATAGCAACATTCGACCACTCTTAGACTTCCAGTATGAAAAAAGAGCCATACAGAGAAAGAGTATTTTTGAGCCATTGCGTAATTGGAGAACAAGGCTTTCTAGATGCAAGATGCAACAGCTAGAGTGTTCCTTTGTCTCTTGATTCAATTTCTGGTGGATTCTCTCAAACTAAAAGTCAGACCATCTGTGCACATTTTAGTTTGCAATTGCCATCGAATGTGGAACAGACCTTATCAAGGGAAGAAATACACGTAGTTAACAGCTGAGTGACTCTTTAATTAGTGCGCTAACAAAGCTGTAAGATGAAACTTTGGTGAATGGCCTGGTTTAGTGAGGCAGACACGAAACGAAGCGGAACAACGCTGCACGTGGTTAGGAAGTTCTAGTATAAACCGATAGGAGGCACCTTTCTTGCTGTGGCGAAGGTTGTATTTTAGGTGGGGAGTCGTATTTGGGTTGAGAAAAGTTTGTTTTGATAGTTTCACGGACGCTGTAAAGGGGAGGGATAGTATTGTCGTTGAGAGAGAGGCGCAATATTCCCTTCTGAAACTGCAGGCTTGCTGCTTCTTGCCCCTTCCCCCCAATTTTGGGTGAAAGGCGGAAAATTGTTGGGAAATCCTGGAAAAACCGGTGGGAGTTGGGGGAAAATCTAAGATGGGTAAGTAGGATGAAGAAGGGGGTCGTATTTTCTTCGCGGCTTCTCCCGTTTCACATGTGCTATTTACCCCCCGCCCCCCCCCCCGCTCAACAGCCGATGAGGAGGGCACTAGACGAAGGGGGTCCTTAAAAAAAGGGGGTGGGGCCCTACGAACCTGACCAAATTCCCCAACCAACGATATGCCCTGTTTTAGGCTGCGTTTATATCTTGCGATTCTGGAAAAGAGGTGGCTCAACGATATCTTGGTTTCGGAGACTATGCTGGAAAGATCAGCTACATATCGAGTGACTGGGAACGCCCAATTGGAAACTCACCAGAAAGGTCAACAGGTCGTCATGGCCATTCAGGATGGGATGCATATTGCCGTGTGCGTCTCGGGGCACTGAACTCAAATCTGGTTTCAAAATTTGCGGAACGATTCTCTAGGAGGAGTTAGGGGGGGGGTTCTAGCATAGCACTCGCCGATCCTCCTTTGGTAGCTCAAGTTAAGTTCGAATAGAGATAGACCTCAAGTCGGTAGTCATGCTGTGTGTAGCGGATAGGTAGGTTGCTTCATATATGGGGCGTCATGGATTCGGTTCCTTGACAATTTCGCACTTTTGCATTTTTTCGGAACATCTTCTGCGAGTTCAGAGAATATTCCTATCCGCTGTTTTGTCAAGCTTTCTCTTACTTGCAGCAGGAAAAGACTTGAGTGCCGGCAATCGTGCTTCGCTTTCAGGACTTTTGGGCTCTATTTACCTTTTACTGCCCATATAATGCCGAATCAGGCCAGTTTTTGACAGACCTTTTCCTTCCTGAATGACAGAATTGGCTGAAAAGTTTCGCCCTACTAAGTAAAGTCTGCCCTTCGTAACGTTATTATCACAATCCACGGACGCAAACACCATGTCACAGCGCCAAACGCCAATGAGACCCCTAATCAGCACACACTCTCAGGACGTTGCAACAACTTGATCAGCGGAAGGAGGTAACGTAATTTGACTCCTCGTGGACGCAACATATTCTCGGCTCAGTAGCAACCGAGAAGCCGTACAACGCGTCGGCCACAAGCGACCTCCAATCACGGACGGTGGCACAAAAGCCGAGGTGGGCTATATGCAGTCACGGGTTGATATGGTTGAAATGCCCTTCTTCGACTCCCGGGGGCCACCCTGTGTGCATAGACTCACAGTCGCTTACGTCGTGCTGCTCATGTGTAAACATAGGCGGCGAAGCAATGTCGGGAATACTGGGCCGAGTGCGGGAAGCCCAGTAATCGCACCACTCTTCGCCTGCCGTGCCCTGTACATAGAAATCCTTCCTTTGCTTAAGGCTCAGCCCATAGCACGAGAGAAGGGCCCTCTAGAGTGACGGGTCAGGCGCAGGGAACTGCGCGCAACCAACATTATCCCCTTTTACTCCTAGCGCCAAACATTCTTCAACGCCCCATTAACGGAATGCTATGTGATTCGTGTTAGAAGGTCAAACTGCCCCAGCTCGAGAAGTCCCGATGATATTATGATGATTTCGAGTAAATTTCGGGCACCGCGGTGCCGACCCCGCTGACAAGTTTCTCCAGCAATTTGTTCGCAATTCCCCCTCCATCCAGGTACGTATTACTTCACTTCTCAACCGAGTACCCTAAACTGCCAGCTGTCGCAATACTTAGTGAAAGCGACCTTGAAATGAGTTTGGGTCTGAAGAACGCGGAGAGGAACATCTCACTACCTCTCTCATGGTATTAGACAATTCCATTTTTTCAGTTTCGCATGCTTTTTGCGATACATTTGCTGAGATCCAATAACTTATCCGTGGCCCAAAACACCGACCAGCCCATGCGCATATTAAACCGTTCTTTGGATTCAAATTGAATCGCAACAGAACAGCACAACGCAATCATCAATCGTGGAAAGCTGAAGGACGTTATTGAGGTTATGGAGAACGTTTCAGAACACAACATAAAAACAACAACGAGTTGATGACAAATCAAAGGCACCAAAGCTAGAAAGTGTTCTAAAGCGCAACATCATATGAAGGTGAACAGCCGCATAAATTATCGAGGATTCTTTGATGATTGTGTTTGACAAAAGCGACGCTTCCGCGTTTGATAAATGATTTCAGAATGAAATCGGCTACGCTTCCAAATCACAAGCTCTGTGCAAGAGGTTAGATTTACTTTTACTGAGGCTGCTGAAAAACGCCATGAGGACGTTTTCCGCAAAAAAGTGTTGAGCGTAGTGTAAACCCCATATCGACTATTCTTGCGTAAACTTGGCATTAGGTATATGTGACGAAAAAACCTTTATGAGCCTTTCAGGACTCTCGTACAAAGTGGTGTCTTGGCCTAACGGCTTCGGTTTCTTCCCTTATTCAGAGGCTTGAAAAGTCTCTTGGCAGTTTATTATTTTAAAGATGTTGTCTTCAGGATTTTATAGGTTCATGGGTTGATCAGTTCCAAATGTTTCCCGACTTCTCAGTCTCTGAGTAAGTCGAAGAAGCCGAAGTAAACTCGTAACAATATTGGAAGGATCAATAAAGGCTGTTCGTATTGATGAATCAATAATGAAACTAGAAGGCGAGAAGTCAAGAGGGCAGGTAGGAAAACAATTCGAAACAAAAAAAAGAAAAAAAACGTGAAAGAACGAACCATATCTGAAGCTTGATTTTTTTACCATCCAGATCAATAGTTCGTATTTTGAAATCAATTCCTGAAAAAATCGATCATCTTCGCGAAAACAGCGGAATAATGCCAACCAGCAACTTACCTATGGTGGAGATAAACGAGTTATTGAAGGAATCGTCAGAAAATCGAAACAATACACAAGTTTTTCCAACCCCGCTGTCACCGATAAGTAAAAGCTGGAAGAACGCTTTTAGTGGGCTGTGAAACAGAGTGAAAACGACGAAAGAAATAAGATTGAGAATCACATAGTGTAATATCAGATAAAAAAGAATCCGATAACATTGTCACATCGCATAAACCTGCCTATAGTTATAAAAAGAAAAAAGTTCATTGTGACACCAACCTTGAAGAGATAATCGTAGGTTTTTGCCATTTTCCAGTGATAAGATAATCAAATACGGGTCCCTGAAAAGGCGTAGGTGATTTGCGGAAAGACAGGAAATTGAAGCGCTCACGTCACATAAAGATGAGTGCGGACAGCTCGCCGACTAGCCTGGAACGGCGCCAACGCGCGATGCCGCCTGCGATGCCGCAACGCGACCAAGTTCGCCCGCAGCGCGACTCGACATTTGAAGGACAACAAGCGTAGCCCGACGACGTTTTTCGGTCTACTTTCACTTTAATTGTCAAAAGCAAGGTTCTTATGGGATATTACTGAGTTGGTAGGTGCTCGGGAAGGACGACAACATAAATCGTATAGTTGCCTGAGCAAAGCTCAGGAGCAATCCCTTCTGCCAGATCCTTTACGTGCCAGCCCGTACCCAAAGTCGATATTCACGATTAACACGATCTGTATTCAGTTGTAAAGTGGGTATTTGAGGAATCCCTCGCAATAACATCACACAACTCTCTGTACCAGTACCTTGGATTCCTAGCCGCTTTTGTCTCTTGAGAACGAAAGTTTCGTCCTTCTACTTACATTCGACGAAAGAAGGTAATTTCGGAAGCAGTTGTGCATATAGTTACTCTCGAGTCGCGGTAAGCGCACGAAACAAGTCCCAGCCAGTTGACCTGTTACGCTGCGGTCTACTGACAACTAATACTCATCCCCTTTGATGGCGCCAACTTTCTGTTTTTCTCTGCGCTCTCACGTCTGCATGGCGTTCTGTGACCGCTCTGACCTTTCACATCCAACTTTTCACGCATAATAAGTGGCTCATCCACCCGGTGTCCTCTCCCTTCGAAAAAATCATCTCCTGGCCCGCGACATGCCTTTTGTACCTCACCATGCGTTGGCGGCCGTGGTTCTTAATTTCTCTGCGCTCTGGCCAAGACTCCCACTGAAAGTCTTAGTTAACATGTCACCTGAAAGAAGGTAACCCTGGAAGTAGCTAGTGTGTACATTTGGTCTCGAGCCGCGATGCAGCGCACGCAGCAAGTCCTAGCTAGTTGACTTGGCACACCACAGCACTGTCACATTGAATCGAGGTGTGTGACACGACAATTGTAATCACCGCATGGTGGGCGTGGCAGCGATGTCGCCTGCCGTAGGCAGGAAGCGGATGGCTCCCAGTGAGAGCCAATGAGAACCATGCAGTCGCTATCAGTACGCCAAGTGGAGGCGTACGTATGTTTTGGGGTGGCGTCAGCCTGCTTCCACCAGTCCTTACCAGTTTGAGGAGGGGAGCCATTGGTGGGAATAGGCTGGCGCCGCGCCAAAACGTGTTTTCGTAGGGACGCCTCTACCCGATGCTCCGATAAGCTCGTGCAAAAACCATCCAGTACGAGCACTGGGGTTGAAATAAGTTTCTCACAATATGTACTAATGAGTCGCCGAACATAGAAAAAGACTATATCGCTAACATTCTACACAAATCAATTGGAACTGCTATCAATCAAGCACACCGTTTTCTCAGCGTGTACACAGAAGTTTGTTGTTGCCTCCACTCACCCAAAAACAACTAGACTTCAACGACAGGAGCTGTAGAAATGAAAGTAATCTGACCTAAGCTCAAGAAAAAACAACAAACAGACCAAATTGATAAGGACGCATGCGTTATCACTGACCATTAGGAGCCTTGCTTGCAGACAGCTACCTTTACCGGGGCTTTACCTCTCAAAAGACATCACGCGAACTCGTGTGTCGTGGGTCCAAGTATGGGTTTTTAGTAATTTGCTTGTCAGTGAAGAAAAAGCGGCAGAAAGCAAAATACAAATATGACTCTTTTAATTTATGCATTTGATTCTGAGCGTTGAACCAGCACGCAAAGATGTGAGAACCGAAGAGACAATGTGCGTGCGTGCGAGAGATCAAACACAAAAGACGAGGAAGCAGAGAGACGAGCGAGATGAACGCCCTCTCCCTCTGAAAGGTTTCGCTAGTTGCTGAGTGTGTCACGAAAGCAAGTTGAGAACCTAGCGCTCTCAACACTCACTTCACTGCCGCGAAAAAAAGCAACCTCTGCAATCGCAGAAGGTGCTACCTCGCACAAGGAAGGTATTCTAGATACCTATCAGGCTGTGGAGAAATGTGTTCTCAAGGGGACCGCCTACGATAGAGTATCTCTAACGAGAAATCAGGCCAGTCTCACGCGACATACACACTTCCCAATGTAAAAAAAACGCAAAGAAGCTGACAAGAACGCCACGGGTACCTTCACCTCGCATACTCCGCCCAGATTTCGGCCCGCCCCTTAACAACTGCGAGCGATAGCGGTGAACCACATAATCTTATTTACAATCATATCGACATAGGTGCAGTCATGATCCCTGCAAGGGATAGGGCGCGTGAAGGGGCGTGGATTGAAGCCTTACCAAGGCCGGCTTTTCCACCAATGATGTCAACCGGAATCCGCCACAATCGGCGTGAAAGGCTGTTCTAGCGTCGCTCCATCGGTGTATGTGCAAGAGAATTGTACTTCGTCGCGCCAGTGAAGGTTGCGTGCGACGTCGCGCCCGCTAGTAACAACGATTTCAGGTGGTATTGGTCGCGGATAGACAGTATGTGACCAAAAATAGACATGAGTGTCTACCATGTCCTTGTCTACTTAAAATGATGCTGATGCTTCAATCGAAAGGATAGCGCAAACTGAGCGAAGGTCGCGTCCATAGGCGCGCGCGACGGCGCGGCAGTTTACGATCCTCTTGCCCGTCTCCCGCTTCATCGCCCCTTCACACGCGCCAACGCTTGCAGGGATTATAAGTGTAGAGGTCAGCCAGCTAGCAGCTCATATCTATTTCATTAGTATTGGTTTTATTCGTGCAAAGAGACGTCAATGACAACTAAAGACACTGTAAAAAATGAAATTGTATCAGAAAATCCAAAGATGCAAAAGTAGTCGCAAGATGCAAAAGTAGTAAAAGCGTCACGCGACTCCGCGTCTCTATCCCTCCCTCCCTCCAGCTTAGGTAAGGCAGAGCGCGGAAAACCAGAGTCGCCTAGAAATTAACGCGTTGAAGCGTGGCACCCCTCAACCACTTTACCATAAATTCCGGGGAAGTGGTTAAACTTTGAACATTCGTCGTTCATAAGGTTTATATGATCTTTTGATCCTTTTTTCTTTAGGATGGGCTATACATCTGGGTTCAATTTGCAAGCAAGTTCGCGTGCATGCAGCATCAGTGAAAGCAAGCTTTTCATAAAAAGAAAAAGGATAGGGTGACACATTTTCACACACATCACACAGCGCACACGTTCTTTGAACAAATCGATAAATCGATTAGTGGCAAAAAAGCCCACAGAGAATCGGCTCAGAGCAGATAAAATACTCAGAGGATCGGACTAGAGTATCTGCACAGGTAAAGCAAAGTCTTCGAAAGTCTGTATTGTCATGGAAGGAGCCAGAAGCTCCAAATGTGTCTAAACTGCCAGTACTATGAGGGGTTTGGGGGAATTCCGAGGCTTGCTAGGCTAGGTGAGTCATCCACTACCATGTGTTCATCGTCCCTGTCATTGAATGCTTGATAAACTGCTGGCACGAGGGGTCATTTTGGCACTTGGAGCTTGTGTAGGGATGTTTACGTAACATATTTCACTGCACACTCTGACTGGTCATTCTTTTTTCCCTTCTTGTTTTTTTTAGTTCTGGGATTATCGGCCTATCCGTGAGGACCTTGAACTGGGAAACTTAAGGTAAGCTGGGAATGCCCTCTACTCTTTCATGGCCAAAGACCCTTAACGAGCTGCGTGGGGACTGGCTAGTAGCAGAGCATGTCCAGTCTGGAGGAAAATTTTTTGAAAAATATGTTTCAGCGCTCAAGCCCGCCCCCCTCCCTTCAAGATTTCACCATCTGGTACGACCCTCGCTTCTCCATCCTACCATGAGGCTTACCTCTCCCAACTGTCCATCACTTTTCGGATTTTTTTCTTTTTTAAAAATCCTCCAGTTTTACCGCAAAAAGCTGTTTTCCAGCGGTTAGTATATAGTGCACTCGAAACAGGAAAAACCGAGAAAAGTTAGGGACCAGAAACATTTCCCTCGAAGGCAAACAACCCTCCTCCCTCCAGCGACCAAGTACGACCCCAGGGTTTTGGTGACCAGATATGGAGTCCAGAACCCTGGCGAGGGGGGGGGGTGGTATTCGGGATCCCCAGCACAACGTGTCCATGCACTTCCACGCCGTTTGTTCTGCTTTCTCTTACGAGCGCCACATTTCCTCAAAATGCTCGGAATCAAGTGCGCTTAAAATGGTATCATTTGGGCGTCGAAGTGCAACTATCACAAAAACGAAAATCCGGTTGACGTAGAGGGAATAATGGATAGTAAGCTGGAAAACCAGTGCATAAACGTACGGAATTATTGACGAGCACGAAAAAAGCACATGTGGCGCCCGCCAACTGCCCAAACAAACATCACCGCCCATTTGCATGAAGTGGTCTTTGACCAATTTGTCAGACAAAGGTAGAAAGTAGAGCTACCAGAGTTGTGTACTATTTTTTGGCATGCGCCGGGCTCCTTAGTTCAGTCAAGAGTTGTGATGACGAATCGAATGCGAATCGGCGTGAATAAAGGCTTTAACGGAGGCGGGTTGCCCAGGACACGTCATTAGTTGGGGATTTTGGTTCAGTCCGTACTACACCCCCGCCCCCTTTTTTTAGGGAGTGGATGCGACCCCCCCCTAGCTCCCTCCCTCCTCTGATTGCGCCGTCGAGGGGGCGGGAGCCGCGAAAAAATACAACCCCCTTCCTCTATAATACCGACCCTTTCTCAGATTTTCCCCAACTTCCTACCACTTTTCCGGAACTTCCCAAAAATTTTCCTACTTTTACCCAAAAATTTCGCAGGTGGGGGACAAAAATCAGCTATGAAAAAAATTTTCTCTGCCCAAAAAGGAACCCCTTTCCAAGAGACCAAATACGACCCTCCCCCTTGGGGAATCCCCGACAACGATGTGCCCTGGGATCACCTGTTGTGAAAGTCAGTCTCTGTACACGTTTAGAACGAACTACCACGAGTGAGTGGACGCAGTGAGCGCTGTGACTGGACGGCACGACATTGCGAGATAGTGTCTTGGAAAGCTCAGTCCATCAACCTAGGACCGATTGCTTGTATAATGTACTGTCCAGCAGTCCGATGCTATTGACGAGAACGCAACCATATACGGAATCGATTCCCACTAGCCGCTACTGCTTAGAGAGAGTATGGGAGAACAAGAGAGTAGGCGTTGCCTAATCACTCGCTGTGGGATTAGTCACTGCGCACCCTCCTATTCTCTCACACTCTCAAAACAGTAGTGGTCGGCGCCGACCCACACCCGTATGTGGCTGCGTTCCCGTCCTTAGCACTGGAGCATCGTTGCAATGGTAGCGCGTTACAGCGCGCAATCGCGAAGGCTGAACGCAACCCAGGTCGACCAACCTTTTTTTTCCCAAATCCTAATGTGTACCAACAAACTGCGAGCACTCGACTTCAATTTGAGCAACTTCATCTTCGAGGCAACAGATGAACTCACAGCCGTAATTTGAAATGACGCAAAACAGCAAGGCTACGACTTGACCTGCATCCAATGTTGATTTTCTTAGGCTGCTGAATTTGGGGTGTTTGTTATGTATAAACCGTAAACTGATGACATCTATTTCAGCATCATCTCTCATGCTTAGATCACCTTATCACAACAAAAGCTTCCAGTAAGTTGATCCTTCTCTATAACTATTATTCTAGAATACTTTGACGAGGTCACAAAAATGATTCCAGAAAGCCGGGGAGAGCTCGGCCATGGATGGCGACAGACGATAGTCGATCTACGGGTGATATGTCGCAATCATTCGCGTCGACAGGGATCAAGCGAGCTCAACCCGGCAGCATGTTCTACTACTGGTTGTTTTCTTTCTGATGCGATCACGATGGCTAGAGAAAGGCATCACGCGGAGGCGGGCTCCTTTATGCGCCTCGGCCTGGCACCGCGCCCCGACGACGCTGCGACTGGGGGGGAACGGTTAGGACTCCACGAGAGGTCAGCCTGCCGCCGCCGCGGCGGACGAGAGGTGGGCCCCGCGATGCTTTCGCTATGTATTTTTTTCATTTGCATAGTCCATGAGATCTCCAACAGTCTGCTTTATTACTTGCAGGTGTGAAAACTATGAAAGGAGTAGGCCCGATGTTCAACTATTAGTCCAAAACAACACCCATTTACATAGAAATAATATTTAGAGAATACATCAGCAATCTACAAAAATTCTTTTCAGGGTGAATCCTTCTTTTCACCTTAATTGTAAGGTATTGAAAGGTTTAAAGATTTACGGCCAGACGGTAAAAGTAGGTCGTGTTGAGGAAATACAGCAAATTACGTCATAAGTAGCACGCTGGCCATTCAAAAATACTGTCGCCCCATTGAATATTCTGGTTTGGAAAAATCCCAAGCAGATTTGCGTGATGCCAGAACTATGTGAAGGGACCGGGATCTCAATCGCACGACCATATTGGTCAAGTAAAATCAGGCTGCAATCGCCGCGCACGGCGAGGCGAGACATGGCAGCCGTGACCTCTCGTGGAGTCCTAACCTACACCCCTTTCGACTGTAAGCTGGTAAAGCATGGATCAGAAATATCTACTATAATAATTGCTGTGTGTGTGTCACGAAATTCATACCGCCTGTCCCGGTAGCAGTGAGACATCGGTTCCAGAAAAGATGAAGGGGGTGTGAGGGGAACACTGTTGGTGGACAGGAAGTGATATCAGTTGATAAGATCCGATAAGAGGCGTTAGAAGACGGAGGTCACCATATTCATAACGCGGTGACAGCATCAGCTAGCTCTTGATTCCAAGATATGATATAGGGGATGGCCAAGAACATCATTAGTGGGTCACAAAAACTGTAAGCTGCTGATAAGATTCGATAAGGGGCGTTAGAAGGAAAAGGTTACCATATTCATAACGGGTGCAGTATCAAGCGGGTGTTGATTCCACGATATGGTATAGTGTTGTTCATTGCGGACCGTTGGGCGTGTTCGTGTGGTTGCGTTTGGCGCGGTGCCAAACTCGTTCTCCACGAGTTGTTCAAGCGAGCAAATGACAATACTGTATCATACCTTTCGTATTACTTGTTTTCTACTGCTTTTTGTCGCATGCCCGTTTCAACAAGAAGGCAGAGAACAGCTCAAAGAGGGTGACACACTGGCTGACACGCCCAACCGTCCGCAGCGAAGTAGAGTGTATAGTGTACGGGTCAGGAACATTATTGGTGGGTGACAAGAACTGTAAGCTGCTGATAAGATTCGATAAGAGCATTAGAAAGGTATGGTCACCGTATTCACAGCGGTCACAGCATCAGCGAGGCGGTGGTTCCAGCAAGTGATATAGAGGGGTGACATGGACATCAATGGTGGGTGAAAAGAAGCGATAACAGCTGATAGGGGCTGATAAGGGACGTTACAGTCGACGTCACAGTCCAAGGTGGTGGAGCTTTTACACTACCAAATTATGAAGATTTACTGATAAGGACATTGATGACAGGTGGCAGGTTATCAACAGTGAATAGATAAGAGGCCACCCTCACTGCATTTCTTTGCACTTCTTACCACTATAATGCCATGTAAGTAAGGCCTCAGTGCGTGAATGATGTCGAAAGAATCAGGGCTGAGGAGGGGGGAGGGCGGGTTATACTGGGGGTGTGTAGCAACAGAATCGTCCGGGCAGCTGGTGGGCGTGGCCTGCGACATACTTGCGGCGAGAAGACGAAGCGTGCTTCTGGCGGTTTGAATAGGGTTATTGAAGGGAAGGTAAATATTGATATCACCCA
>MU949887.1:0-13364 GCA_036418165.1 Cooperia oncophora
GGGGGGCATTTAGCAATTTCGCTACTTCTCTAGTGCCGGTTCATGAGCCTCAGTCTGGTGAAACGTGTTCTTGTGTGTATGCTCATGAATTAACTCATGAAATGCATTTCATCATGAATTTACAAGAGTTGACAGGTCTCTACAAATTTGGCCACTATTATTTCACTGCTTCACAAGTTAAAGAGTTCAGGTCTCTACTTGATGGCTGGACCCATCGATGGGTAGTAGCAAAAGTGCAATATGCCCCACCCCTCCGCCGCTGCATCTCCGCCTACTTACGAGCCCAACTTCCAGCCAAATTAGCCAATAACCAGTAGAAGGTTTTGCTCATGTGCACAAAACCTTACATCATTGCTAGGGTTTAACCGCTCATAAATCGCTTGTAAAATGAAGGTAGCTAACTTGTTTTCCACATTTGTAACCGGTTTGTTAATACGCATAGCCGATAGTAACAGTCAGGTTTCAAGGTTGGGAGGAAGATTGGAAGAGGTGGTTTAGTATCCTTCGCGGAGAACCTTAGCTCTCTGCTCATCATGTTATCCAGTTGCCGAGAATGTTTTCTGCCACTGTCACAGCGGACTAAGTCTGAATTCAATTTAACTATCCATTCCAATAGGGCAAGCTGGTAGCAACGCCAAGGCACATTTCTCATGGACAAAGGGCGCGCCATGTTTCAGACGACAGAAAAAAAAACAAAAATTCATTTTGTTGTAGGGCTCAGAACAAGGTCTGATCGCAGGAGTGGTTTTGTGGTTAATGAAGCTGTATAGGTTTCAGAGCAGGTGCGAGAGGAAGGGAATCTATCAGGAAAGAAATAGACCAAGGCACATCTTGTCAGTACAACCCTCTTCCAGAGCCTAATCTTACTCTCTAACGCATTACCCAAGCTCCGACTGCCGACATCAGGGCATGTCCTACGATGGGGAATCTTAAGGGAGGGGGGCCGTATTTGGCTCCTGGACGGAAGTTGGGGTCGTACTGAGCCGAGGTTTTCTCAGAGCTCAGGAATGGTTTAGTGATTTTTCTCCTATCTCATTTCTTTTGCAGCTGCTGAGGTTTTGTTTTTCCATTTTATGGTGCTTTTTGAAAGGGGAGGGGTCGTGTTAGAAGACGGTCGTAATTCTCAAGAATTTTCCCCAGCGGCAGGACGTGCCCTGGTCGACATTGCTGGCTGGAAGAGTCTGTATTCAAGGGGAAAAGGAAAAAATCGTAATCAGGGGCAAAACCTTTGGGCCAAATACGACCTCCTCCTTTCACGAAAGGGAACAGATCGAGGAACTACAAAGAAGTTCACCCAACGATGATGCACGCTGGGTAGGTAAGTAACAATGTAACCCCATTAAGCTTCATTTTAGGAAGACTACAGATTGAAAAAATAGGGAAATGGAATTACAGTCCTAAACTCTGCCCTGACTTTGACCGTAGTCGTTTTTCACAGCTGATGAGAGATTTCTATGAGATCATGGAGCCTCTTGAAGCTCGGAAGTCAGCTAGAAAAATCGCCGGCCCACAAAACAACAGATTCTTCGAGAATGGCTTTCACATTCCTTCCATGCGAAGAGGTATGATGCCGTTCGAAAACCGAACCTTATGGCACAGTAATTGGCACGGCAGATCACAGACAGCCATGCCAGCATAATCTCGAGCATGAAAAAGGTATAGGACTGGCTGATGAAGAAGTGTAATCAACAAATAAGATTCAGTGGGATAGCAATAGCGAGGGAATGGCGTGAAGGGGTAAACGAACGTGTGAAAATAAGACGACGGAAATCGTAGTGAACACGAACGAAAGGTGGGTGGGACCTGCAACTGCAGGGGGTGGGAGGCTGGCTGGCTGCTGACGGCGCAGTTATCCAGTGAGCTCGACGACTCGTAATGACTCTAGCGTCATAAAATGAATTTACTGCAGACGAAATGAGACTGAGAGTGGTTCTCCCAGTGGCAGGTTGAACACGGAACTGACAAAGCCGTCCAGCTATCAAGAGCACCTCCATGCTGCCCTCGAACGAATTATCAAAAGCAATCGAACTCCCGAACACTTCCGATCAGGAGCAGTTGAAAGTTGAACCGACTTGACTAGGGCCAAAAAGTAATATTTTAGAGGAAACATGCGTATGAAAAAGATTGGTCCCATTCTATGTGCAGTAATGTTGGCTTGTCCGTATCTAAAAAATGAAAAAGATCTATGTCTGCGGAGCATTCTGGATGAAAAAGTTTGGCGTCCCTTCTAGCGCTAAGTAATGTTGGCTTGTCTGTATCTGAAGAAAGAAAAAGATCTATGTCTGCGGAGCATTCTGAATTTTACGTTTCATTGTAGGTTTTAGGACAAATTGAAAAAAATGACTCCTGCGAAATACTTTCCCTTCAATGAGTGCCCTCCCAATCGTACCACAGTGATAAGGTACTTTTCCTTCAATGACTGCCTCCCAATGCATGTACCAGTGTGCCCATACTATAAAACGATGGAATAGTGGGTGGCATTATCAAGAAAAGCATAGGATGAATGCTCCAGAAGGGTCGCTCTTATCACTGGCAGGATCTCGAATCCGTCGTATTTTTTGCTTACAAAAAGGTGGCACCACATTCCTTTTATTCTCTCCTCTTTATTGGCATTGCGTAAGGAGAAATATCACAGGAAAGAGCGGAAGTCTAACGGGCTTGCGGCAAGTAGTGTCACCCTAGGTGATCGAAGTGCCAAACTGTGATCGGAATCCTCCCAGACCAACAAAGCTTTCCACAAGTTCGGGAGTTGTCGGCTCGCGCAAGAGGAGTCCGTTAGAGTACAAGAGAGACTCTTTACTGGGCTTTCTCAACGAGGAGGGGACTAGCCGACGAACAACTCGGTGCCTTCATCCTCTCAGACGATTCTGCGAGCATTTCAGCGACTTCGAAGGGATGTTTGGTTGGCCCAGGTAAGAGTCTATGCGGAACTCAACCCCCGATCGGGCTTCGAATGCAGATTCGAGGGACTTCTTGGCCATCTTTGAGTCCTCAATAAATCCCTCCATTCAAGGTTTGGCCACCCGAACGCGGTATGAGAGTAGAGTCTCTACTCCCTCCCAGTGCGAAGTTAAGAGTGCACACCAATCCTGAAGATGAAAGAGTCCTACGTGACTGGTTGCCCACTTCCTTTTCTGTAGTGTTCGGCGATGTTTGTGAAGTATGACTTTTTCAGAAACATCCAGTCAAATTAGTTGGATACTTGTTAAACACTTAATTGTCCTTGGGATTCATTTATGAATCCTGCTGTATGCTCTCTCCTGTACTTTTGCACTCGATCTGTACCTGTCTATCAAGAAAAATTATCATCATCCTCTTTTTTAAGGTTCTTTCACTAAGAAATAGAACGGAGCCCAGGAATGTGAAAAACAAGTTGCCATCCTGGTGTATCAAACGGTGGGTGCGCCTTCAAATGACCTTCATGTCTCTAAATCAATTCTCTTCCGGAATCCTTCAGAGAAGTGATTTTACCACCTTCCCCCTCCCCCCCTAGTCAACTTTCTGGAATCTAATAAGAAAGAAAAGTTTAGATTTTTATGAAATCGTCATGCGATTCCACAGCACGTTTAGCGCTCCTTCAGCCACCAATATAATTATCGGGAATGTCAGTGATTGAAATGAAATCCCTTTTTTCACATTACTCCAGTGACAGATGGCCACAACGTTTGTGACCCGGGAAATGAGGCTTTTATCGCTTGCACATGGGCTCATTTGGAAGAACGAGAACGTTCGTCCAAACGTCAAGAAGACTTCATACATATTTAAATATGCCGACCATCCAAATATTAAGCCTGCTTCTAACGGAATGCAACCAAAATGGGAAAATGTCTGGTTCTTCGTCAACTAAGCCAAAAGCTAATGAAAATACACCAAAATGGAAAAGGGAATGCAAAACAGGGCAAACATACGTCGTGCAAAACAACGAGAGTCGTAAATGGCCGCTGTTAGGGAAGGGATATTTCCATGGGAAAAATGTATCTAATTGTTGGTTGTTCCGCATTCGTGGGCGCTATACCCTACCCGAAAGTTGGTGTGGTTTGGCGCGGAGCCAGCCGCTCTTCACCGATAGTTGTCACTTGCTCAGTTCAACAACTGTTGGAGAATTGGTTTGGCGCTGCGCCTTATTCAGGCCCCTCTAAAAAGGGCCATCCAGCAAAAGTCAGCGAACCAAAAAACTGTATTTCTGACTTGGTAATCAAGAATTGATCTACCTATCACCTATGCCTGGGTAAGGAGAGGGCGAATTTTTCGAAATTCTCCATTCTCTACCAGTTGTTGAATTACGCAAGTGACAGCAATCAGTGGACGAGGGACTGGCACTGCGCCAAACCAAACGGTTCAAATTGCACTCTTATTCAACGAAAAAACCGATCCACAAAACGTGAATTGTGGGCAATACACAAACGCGAGAAACGGGAGTATGCGCGTGTATTGCCGACAATTCACGCGGCGTTCAATGCGTTAATAAAGACAAGGAGATGCGAGCAGGGCAGGTCGTTGCTGGGAATTCCCCAGCAAGGAGGGGTTGTATTTGGTCGCTGGGAGAAAGGGGGGTCTGTGTTTGGAGATGATTTTAAAAGCTTCTTTATGTGCATTGATTTTTGTCTGTTTCAGCCGACGTTGCTAAAAGTAGGGCGAGTCCTTTCCACTTTCTAAAAGCAGTTCCAACTGACATTTGCAGGCTGTGCCTGTTTCATACCTACTAACTACCTACTGCCCTCCAGATCCCCCCGACGAAGCAAAATAGGGAGCGAATTTGCGGGAACTGCGGGAAAAGTGGGTAGTAAGTTTTGGAAAGATATAGTCCATATATATCTGAGTCGATGTTGTCTGTATTGAAGGGAGTATTGTCGTGTTTTCTCGCGGTCCTCCGCTGACATCCGATCAGTGTTAAGGAAAAAAATAAGTAAAAAAATTTGTGTTGGGTAAAAAAAAGAAAAACACCAAATGTGGCACCAATCCCCTGAATAAAAAGAGGGGGGTGTTGGTCGTAGCGGACTCGATGAAACTCAAGCTAATTAATATTGCTGCCTGGATGCGGAAGCAGCGATGGATCTTCTGTCTGAACGGATCTTCGCAATCACACGTAATGAAGCGAGTTAGCTCAAATGGCGCCCTAGCTGAGCGTGCCCCAACGGGGCTTGAATATGTGTGCGTAAGTAAGGAGAGGAGGCGATGTTCTAACAGAGAGCCAGCAGCATGGAGAGTGGTGGTTAAGAGAGGTATGAGTGTCTGGCTACAGCCTTATTGAGTTCCGCTGAATGGCACGCCCGTGTTCTGGAGGCAAGGGGCAAGTCGGATAAACATAAATAAATAAATAGTAAGGTCTAGCGTCTCACTTTACACGAAAACGTCTCCGACTAGCCTGCATCCTATCAGGTAAGACGACGGGGGTATTGCGCGCCAGCATGACTGCTTAGTGATCGTGGGTGTAAGCGAGACTGATTGCCTACACGGGAGGCAATTTGAACAATGTCTAGAAGCCAGACAACGAAATGAATAAGCGATAGTGTTTTCTGAACGCATTCGTTTGCCACCACAAACGCCTGGCCAGCTGCTGTCACATAAATCATGCATTTCGAGCACCTAAAGGATTCAGATGTACTAACAAGCCGGAAGTCGAATAGTGCTAGTCATGATCCGTTGTGTACAAAATATTTATAGGACTGGTAGGATTACGATAGGATCACCCTTGAATTAGGCGTTATTGATTGGACAGGCCCAAAGGTGGGTAGCATTGAAATATGCAGAGTTCCCTCAAAAAATAAGTTTTGACTCAGCCATTTCTTGATTTTCTACTCGGGTTACACCAGAATAACTCATTCACGGGAATTTCTCTAGAAGTCAGCACCTCAGCGGATCTTAATGGCGCTCAAGTTGACCCTGCAACAAACTTCTACTGTGAAGACGAAAAACCACTACGGCTCTGTCTATGCGGAAAAGAAAAGTGGTTCCAATTGCTGGTTGAATCTCATACGGGAGAAATGAGCAGGGCACGTCCTGCTGCTTTAGAAACATTTTGCAAAACACCCCCTCCCCCTCAATTCTCTGGAACGCCCTTTCCCATCACTGTATCCATCCGCTTTCCCTGACTCTTCCCAGCTTTCTTAATTCTCAGGTAAATTTCTGAGGTTACCCCCCTCCTGAAAGACTGCCACCAAGCCGGGAGTGGAACCTACCTTGCCTACCAAGGCCTTGACTACAATATGGACTCATTCGCTGGGATCTCTTAACGCCGCGTCGGGGGCGTGTTGGCTAAGAAAGTCGTAAGATACACGCGTTGGTGGCTTGTTCGCGAGCGCAAATGCTGCCTCTTGCGGGACGAGTGCCGCTGTCCCTATGATGTTGGTGTCGTGAGAGAGAAGAAATTCGGATATGCGGCCACGCCTAAAGGAGTCTTGAAGCCGTATTGCCTTCGCTGCTCCAACCGACAAGATGATGCGCATCAAATTTGCCGCGCACGGCGAATTACGCAAATTGATTTTCTCGTCCGCCTCCCCGATTCACTCAGGCAAGCGATCGTCCAGTGGGAGAGCTGGTGGGCGTGGCCGCGACGCCGCTCCCATAGGTGCACTGCTATCAGGTGTGTTACCCGAATGACGCGTTAGTGCAAGTCCTCACAAGTCGTAACACGTCACTGACAATGAGATCGCGCCATGCGCCATACAACTGTCCTCCCATTGGAAGACTTACGCTGCCCGTCTGAGGTTTGCACAAGCAAGACTACGTCACTCTGAGTGCTGCTAGAATGCATAACTGATGTCTGAGAGTTGAGTGGTGCTAGACAAGATGGCCTCTTACGTCGCGTTGTCTGCCACGAATTTCCCTTCGAGTACAAAGTCATCAAAAAAATTCCAAATTCCTCGAAGAGCTTCTAAGTGTGCAATCTTGTTACGGTCATCCATTATGAAATTGCAGAGCTGAACAGCTGCCATGATAAATGTTGCCATCTTGCGGCCCTTTCTCTTTGAAGTGGCAAAAAAACGAAGGGTCGTGACGAAGCTCGTCTGCAAAGAAATCTGTGAAAACCTTAGTAAACAAGGTACAGCATCGCGATGTGTAAAGCGGTGGGTTTTCCCGAGTTTCTACCACTTTACAAAATTTTCCAGAAAATTTTCCAGTTTTCTGAGGAGGTGTCATCGAGCAGGAGGAGAGGTTCTCTCAGATCGACTATCAGAAATAGTGGTTGCATCGTGCTTCTGCGGCTTCTTCTGCTTTTGGCATTTAGGAGGGCTATATGAAGAAATCGATAGTCTTGGCGTCGATCAGTCCACTCTCGGGATGCGCCACGCATTCTACTTCCATTCAATATCGCAGTGACTTAGTGAATACGATGTGGCCTATACAATGACTTGCGAGGGTCAGCCGATGTACAAGTCAGTGTTCTCATCCTCCCAGACGAATCTGGCATTGGGAGGGTAGACGGCTTGGAAGGCCTGTGCGGGGAGCTAATCCGAAATTTCGCACGTAAGCGCGCCACCTGACAATACTACCTCCACCTGAGTAGAAGGAAAGGCCCGAGAAGTGAGGTAAACTAGTAAGGGTGAGGCAGGATCAGAAACGCAGGAAATATTCCCCTCACTAGAACACGTAAATTTGCCGCTCGCCGCGTGCGACGAGACTGCGCCCAGATCCACCACGACCAATGACCGCGCAATTTTCTCACGCGCGAGGAGCTGCAAATATGCACTCTGTGAAGGAAGTCTTTGATGATAATAAGCATTGAAGAATAGATGGTGGAGGGGGCTAATTCTGTTGAGATAAGCTGATAGGCGAGGGCGTAGTGGTTTACGCCAGTTCTTACACTCCTTAAGCCTGGAACAGAGGTTAGGCGTGGCTTTGACATGCATAGGGACGGGTTACTCATGGGATACCTCAATTTGAGGCAACTGCCACTTTGCCTCTGTTTTACATTGGGACATAATTACAACTGTTTCAAAACGAAAATATCGCCCACCAAATCCGCGCCGTCATGCTAAACACGAGTACGCAACCAGCCCACCCGATTTCAGGGATTCCGAGTTTATCTTATCTACACCCTTCAAAGACAGCTTCCGCGATGAAAAGTGTCATGAATAGTTGCTCTTCAATTATGAAACAGTAGCTGATAAGTAATTCCCCAAAGAAGGAAAAAGCAAGAAGAGGTCCTCAAGAACACCATAAACAAAATCGCTCCCTGACAGTCACACCGTCCTGCGGTCTCTGTGCATCCGCTGGCTTCACCAAATCCCGCTTTGTCCGATCTCCCCAGTAATGCGATATCACCAAAAGCTAAGAACAATAATACTGAAACAAAACACGGCACCGAAAAACAACTTTAAAAAGATCAAGGTTTTAAAAAACTCGGGTCTGATCGCCGGCTTACAGTAGCGTGCATCTTTTAGTGCATGTCGAGATTTTGCACCACGAAAAACTGCATCTCTGGTAATTTTTCGAGTACCTTGCGAGATGGGTTGCAGTTGGATGCATGTAATGAACAAAATGTAATAAAAGAGAACAGAATCATTTATGGGTCGGAGCGTGGTCAGCAAGAAGGACATGCAATTCCGATTAATGCCCGCCGCCCCAACAAAGAACAACTGAGCGGCCCTCCGTCAGAGGGCATCTAGCAAGCAGGCGTTAGAATTTGAACTTCAGCGGCTCTAGCTCGCTCCTCGCTCACTGTGGAGTCGCGAGAGTGGGGCAGTCTCTAGCTTGGGGGTTGGACTACTTGCACAAGGAAGGACGACCATGTACTACTTGAGCGCGGGGCCTTTTGGTCTTTTTTTTCAATGGCCAGGGCTTGATAGCAGAGACCAATGCTCTACCTCTATATGGTTAGGTGGGTAAACAGTTACCTGGAACGGCAGGGGCGCCTTGCCCGGGTCCATCTTATTATTACCCTTGTACACCAAAACTGAAGCGATCAGAAATATTAGGAAGGCCGTAGTCAAAACAGTTAAGGTATTAGGTTGTTCGAAAAGTCCTGCGACACTTTGATTGAATTGTTCTAGAAAAAGACCAAAAATCATTTTGGATGTTTTTATCCCTGATTAGTGGAGACTGTCCTCTGGGGTTTCTGCACATGGGTATATCATGACTTTGAGGAAGTTTTCAAAGCTTAAAAGTCCCCCAGAGATCGAGGTACTTTTCGACCTGTCCCATATTATGAGTTCCTGTAGGGCCACTTCGCCGTAGTCAAGGAAGCTGACACCTACGTTGTCTTGAGGAAGGATATCGCTTGCCATGGCAGAGGGTAGCTTTTGCATCAGCGCTTCTAAGCTGGACTTATTTAACTCGTAGTTGGGCAATGTGTGCGCTATATCAGCCACAGAATGACGTGCTTTACTTTCAAGCTTCTTGAGGCGCAGCCGAACGTAACCACCGGTAAGTTGGCGACCTCTCTAGGCTCCATCTGACTGACAACTGCCATGCTTCTCCGCAATCTCGGTTATCGGAAAAATTTTTTGTGAAGGATGCCTCATGAGTTGGACCCGTCTGACAAGTCATACCGAATGACCGTGACTGAGTTTTCTTTTCCTTGTACACAGCGAAAGAACTTTTGTGAGATCTTGTGGTTGGTGGCGAGTGGTGGAGTCCTTGCGTACATCATGCACATGTCCCTTTGCAGGATCTCTCCAAACAGAAAGTAGATTGCTTAGCCAAAGAGAAGATGTGCATGGGATAAAGATTTCAGTGTGTTATTGGTGGGACTTCAAAGCGGTATCACTGGATACCAGCACCGTTGTAAGGACCACAGTCCACCTTAATCGACTTCAAAATATGGATGACGTCACGCTTGAATTCATTCAGAAATACTCAATTTTTCTCTACTACTCGGCAATGCGAAGACCGCATGTGGGGATCAGGCTACGCCAAAAGATCATGGATTTCGATCAGAGAATGCGACCGTACCCAGGTTATTTAACAAAGTTAGCAGCCTCTAATTACCACCTCCTTTGGTCCCTATCCTTTAAAAAGCAAAAGTTCCGAAAATCAACCTCAACTCGAGAATGAGGTCCATCGAAATCCGAAAGTCCGGTCCGAAAAATTTGGTCAAAGTGTCGCAGAACTTCTCGAACAACCTAATACCTATTGAAGTAGTTTTACAGAACTCTGAACTTTACCCGGACGCCTTTTGGCGCACTATTCAGGAGTTACACTGCGAACCCGCGGTTATGAAGAGCAGGCTCAAGTCAGCTATAATTTCTGTGAGCCATTATCTCGGCGGTTTTACACAATAAGCCGGCGGCGCTTGATGGGCCTCACCATCAGTGTATGATGTCTGCAATTGTTATTACAAACGTTGCGGTGTATGAAGAGGAAAACAACCCAAAGGAAATCTTGTCTTTTGCAGCGCTCCTGGACAGTGGAATGGTAGCAGTTCGGCTTGGGAGGGGGATTTTTTTGCAGTTCCGCTTCTTCCAATCATCGCGTAGAGCCATCAAGGAAGGGTTTATGAGTTTTCGTAAAGCCGTAAAGTGATCGCAATCAACGTTTTCACACTTGTCAGCTCTTGTGAAGAACACCTGTCAACACTTGTAAAGCAGTGAACAACTGCGGGGGAGGGGGTAGGGAAACCGCAGCATACCCCTCCCCCCACCGAGTCGAATTGTGCCTGTAAGGATTTTGAGGGAAAGACATGAGCCCTGCTGCTATCGAGACCCACCCGCTACGAAAGAGCACAGCAGAGAATGGACGATCCGTTGGTCGGAGGAGCAGACAAGGGTAAGACCTCGATATTCAGTCTAAGAGGGGGCAGGTTAATGCCCAACAGTTTCCTGACTGGATTTATTCTGGAACTTTAATCTTCATCACCGGTTCATTCGTGATGCGAATCAGGACTTCCGAGCAGGGCACGCCATCGGGTTGTGATCATTCCCTTAAAAATACGACCCCTCCCTAATTCTATCCTCAAACACGCCCCCCTCCCTCCCCATGCTACCTACCACTTTCCTAGGTTTTCAGATTTTCTCAACGTCTCACCACTTTTCCACTTTTTCCACTTTTTGCCGAAAAATTTCCAGTTTTTCAGCCAAGAATTTTCCGTCGAGAGGGGGGAGGGGGAAGGTCGTCAGGATTTAACTATCATTTTCAACAATCGGAAAGAGTAGTTGTATAGATCTTTGGCAGTCCCCCTCTCAACAACGGCCGGCTACGACCTACCCCTCTACACCGCCCGCGAAACAAGAGAAACCAACTACCAAAAAAATTTTTCTCAGACCAAATACAACCCCCTCCCTCCCTCGCGATTAAATACGACCCCCCGTTGTGTTCAGCCCCCCAGCGTTGTGATCATAGCAATGATGGCGTGCCCTGCTTCCGAGCTTGGCGACACGCACAATCGCTGCGCACAGCATTTTCTGTTAAGTTTAGTCTTGTAGCACTTTCCTACCACGCAAACAAGGTCCCGGTGCGATTGCGACGACGGTTTTTGTAGCTTCGATTTTGGCGTGCAGCCGTAGTTCGGATCTCCTGACCGCTGGCTACTCCATTGTCCATTGGCAAACTCGATCCATATAAACCCAAGCTGCAGGCGAGCCTACTCAGAATGAGTAATCAGAGGAAATGACCATCTGTGGAGTTTCTAGGGAACAGAGGAGATGAAAACATGGCAGAAGTTGATCGGTTGGACGAAAAATTGGAGATTAGACTGAAATGTTGAGTTTCATCTTCATACTGTTCAGCACCTAATTAGAAAAAAGGGCCTGTCCGGCTTGGGAGGAACATCTCGCCCTTTCGCTTTCGTTTCGCTAAGGCTTTTTAACAGGTATAAATTACATGTCACATCATGCTAAGACCTGTAAACTCTCGTCAAGTATAAGTGAAGCGCTTCGCAGGAATTTACAAGTTTCCACGGGTCATAGACAGTGTTCGACGGGAAATAGAAAAATACCCTCACCTAGCCGAAGTGCCCCGAGAAAACTAGGAATTACCATCAGCGTGCTGACGGTGAGACGTAATTGAGGAATTCGGGTCCAGAGATACAGGAGCATAAGCACTCTACATTGCTTAATCTGTTGTTTCATGATGAAATGAATGAAGAGCGCAGTTCGGCTTGGTGGGGGCATTTCCCTGATTTTCATCGATTACTGCCGATGTCTATTGTGGAGAATGGCACGAGCATCGTTTACACTTGACCCTTGACTTGTAACTCAACAGGAACTAGCAAAAGTACAGTGTGCCCCCCCCCTCCAAACAGAACAGCGCCGAATTAAGCAAACAGCCAACATAAACAGACTAGAGCTTCATTTGAAAACTTCTGTAAACAAATTTTGCTGTGTGTAAATCAAAAGCAGAGTGAAAGTCGGTGAAGGCGAAAGTGTATTCATCACACTCACACGCCTTGGGCTTATCATCGATCACTCGATAAACAACTGCTGCCAGCTGATCCATTGCGCCATGGGAAAGAGCGCTGCAAGACTGAGAAAAATCGTTGGGAATTTTTCTCAGTGGATAGCTTTGTAAGGTAGCGAAAGCAGCAACAAACGAACCGAACCAATCACCTGTAACACCTGCCGAACAGCAAGTTCCAGGGATGGAGGACGAATGGAGACGTTGCTGGCGTACTCCCGTTGATCATCGAGTTCCTCGAGCGGGCGCCAGTAACGTCTCCATTCGTCCCTGCAACGTGCAAGAGTTGCCCAATGGACTCTCTCTGCTCGAGGGACACGATGAACTTCATACCATTCGTTCAGAGCTTTCACGAAGAAGTCTGACCATCGCGTAGGCGGTCGTCCAGGTGTTCGCTTGACGCCCCTGGAATCAGGGTCAAGCATGACGTCGCGGAAAATCAAGGAGTTGGTACGACCCCCCCCCTCCCTAGAAAGGAGTGTCCGAGGTTAGGGAAACGGGGAAATGCAGGGAGATGGTAAGGTGGTAGGTAGGATGGGAGATGGAGATTTGGTGAAGGAGTCGTACCAGAGGGGAGAACGTGGGAAATTAGGGTCGTATTTTTGATCCTTTCCCCCAGCGGATGAACATGCCTCGCCCTAGGATTGCCAAGCGAGAAATGCCGTACCTGCCGAGTTTTGTAATGTGGAAGTGGAACTTCGGAAAAACCTCACAAGAAGCCCTTCAAACAGAACAACCGAAGGCAAGGCATTGAGCTACTGCAGTTGTGTCGCGTATTGAGAATGGAGCCATTAACCCGTTGCATAGCATTTTTAAAAGGGTATAACTTCATTAAGAAACCATCTTTCGCAGAGCTGTAAGGACGATTCGAGTTGTATGGCCAGGCTCTATACGAAAAACACCACAGGTTCCATTAAGCTTGCTTCGCGGTTCCTGGCCAGCAAATAACGCGGAGAATTTCGAGCGACCACGAGTTCTTCACATCTCAAGAAGAATAGCTTCGTTCTGACATTATGTAGGCTCTACAAAGC
>MU949898.1:0-11385 GCA_036418165.1 Cooperia oncophora
CTGATGTTGTGGAACACGAAATAGGAAAGAAGGATATGTAAAAAACAATAGTATGAAACTTTTCCAGTTAGTTTCTGGTTAGTTAAAACCAGAAACTAACTGGAAATATTAATAAGTCGACATCATCTCGTAAGTGACTCATCATACTCTGGTTCGCTGCGGATGATGGGGCGTGTCCGCGATCGCGCTTGGCGCTGAGCCAACCTGTTTTTTTCGACAAACGACTACCATATCGTTCGTATCAGACGTTTTCCAGCAGTTGGTCTCCTTTATCGGAATCATTGGCGGAGCACGAATCTGGCGGCGTCGACAGGGACACGCTCCATCATACGCAACGGAAAACACTGTAAACAAGTGCGTAGGTTGGCCATGGAACTCCCTGAATCCTGTAAACACATCTGCTCGTGTAGACAGGCATTGCGTGGAACTGCACCATCCCATTACCTCTGCGTGGGAGCCTAGGCATGGCGCATCCACAAATGAAGCTAATGCTAAAACACCTACTGCTTGCTCCTATTCCACGAAGGGATGCATTCCAGATGCATTTCTGGATATCCGAGTACGCTCGCTTGAAACGGTACACAGAAAACGGATTTTGAGCAGCTCGGAGTGCTCCCTAATAAATCCCCAACGCAATTATCTCATGAATCCCGGAAACTTCAGAAAAAGTTCAAGTAGTTTTTGAAAAGAGGAAATCTTCTAGTATTCGACACTAGTTTCAGATTTGCAAATAGTTGAGTTTTGAAGGCAAAGCCCGCGACCACAGATTGTGGGTAACGGAACCCACATAGGAACGAAAAAGGGCTAGGTATCTGATTAGCGGAGAAAAGCAGCAGAAAATGCCCTAAATAGGATTCCATATCGACCCCAACTTGTACATGCATGCAATGAAGAAAACGCATGTTTGTACGAATTTCCACTCGTCGTTATCATAAAGATATCAGCTCTTTTATCGTATCACCTCACTCTCACCATTCGGAATGGAGAGAGATAGCATAGTGGCTACTAGCTAGTAGCTAGCAGCCGGTGGGGGTCGGCATGGGCCTAAGGGGCGCCCTTGGGCCTAATTGGTTAGCTTGAAGCGGAATTCTTGCGGATTTTCACTTTCTAAAGGTAGCGCAGCCTCCGCAATCTCCTTCCGGATCGTCTGACACATTTGAAAGGTCATAGCCTTATTTTATCGCGGAAAGTGCCTTTAAGGAAAATATCTTCGTTCAAACCAGGACAGTCTGCATGCATCCTCAATAGATCCCCAACCTGAATTTCTCTCTGAGTTTGGCGACCTTCATCAAACATTTCAGTACTTTTCGGGAAGCTCGAACCTTTTTTCCACTTCTACGCAACTGCGTTTCCTCTTTCCCACAGGTCCGCCTTTGAGGAAGTTATGGCCCTTCAAAGACAAGTTGTTTTCCTGGAAAAACGCGCCCCATTCCAACCACCTTGCGGCGTTGGTCCTGCCCAGAATCCCTTCCAATCGATTCCTCGGCCGTTTTCCAGCTGATTGCGGCTGTTCCTGTGTCCTTTTTTTTTTTTTTTTGTTTTCTAATGAAGATATTCTCTCCCACTGGTGGGCCAAGCGATTAATCCGTATCAAGACGTTGTTCGCCATTTCGGAATTTCTGTATTTCTCCCAATTCCGCTTCTTTCTTAAATCGATACATATACGTTGTACTGTCCGCAGTTTCGTCTTTTCTTCCAAGTTGTCAAGCATGAATGCGACCTTAGGCTTTGTAGGGTGGGGGGGGGGGAGGATCAGCACATTCGCTATTTCACATCCTCGTATTCATTGCTTCACAAAAGTTGACAGGTATTCCTCCAAACTTTGAGTGGTATCACTTTATGCCTTTACAACTTAGAGCCGTCATATAGGTATGCCTAGCTCGAGCTCAAAAAAACAAACAGTGAAAAACTCCCTTTTTTCACTGTTTGTTTTTTAGGGGGAGGGGGTCGTACCGAACCCCCAAAAAGGGAGGGGAGTCATACGGGCTCAACCAAAATCCCCAGCTAATGCTGTGCCCTGTCATGCATAGCCTTCTTGCTGTAGATGCTGTGGCATGTTGGAAGGACGTGGGGGAGACTGGCGCTTTTTTTACACCAGTTATTACCGCTTGCCCTCTTCGACAATGCCTCTGACACTTTATGTTTACAGAAACTTTGATAGTTTATACCTCATTCGATGTTCGTTGATTGTCGGCATCCTCGAGATATCTCTGGTATGAAGTCGCTTGATCTGGCTCGATACAACACACCACACGATTTACCTGATTTGAGAGAATGATACTTTTTGGGACCTTGAGATGTCTAGAATTTCTCTATTCTATCTTTTCTGTGAAGCAGAAACACTCGATTTCGCCTTCTCACATTATCTTTCTGAACGGTTGAATAGCACGAGCGAGTCAGGAGATCTGAGCAGGGCAAAAAATTAGCTAACGTCATGTAGCACTTTATACAGTCTTGTTCGCTACGTCCGCTAAGGCGTGCTGAGCGGGCTGGATTGGTGCGTTTCCACCAACTGTGGTCGCCCGCCAGCTTCCACAGTTGGTGGAAAACGTGGTGGCGCCACGCCAAACCCAGAACGCGTGAAATGCCTCAGCATCCAGCGAACAAGCTGCAGCTAAATCGCTTCACCGTAGCCCTTTCATGTCGAACTTATGGTTCTAATGACGCGCATGCGACTCACTTGTGACATCGCTATTGGTGCGCCGCTGCTCTCTTCCTGGTTCGCACCCAAATATGACCAGATTTCTTACCAGTTTTGCTGCTAGGTAGAACCGATGTGTGGGAGCAATCGTTCGTTTCACTCGGCTTAACGCCACACATGCCAGCGTCATCAAGAGACTGAATGATGACATCGCAAAGATCAGCTCATAATACGAGTCTGGAATCAGTATTTCGGCACCGTTTATAGATCGAGACTGCAGTTAGTACAATCCGCCAACAGGGTCAATTGACAACATATCGATTTGCATTTGATCGTCTTACTTGCAGCGACTGCAGCGTAATAGGCGGAGGAGCGGCATCAACCAGCCGGTCTTTTCTTGGCTCCCACCGCTACCCCGCAGATCACTATCAACCGGATCTATTACTGCGTTTATATTATCTCCCTTATCTTCTAAGACGGGAGTGGCGCGTGGCATTTGAAATGGCATACGAATGGTTAAGATGGCGATATTTAATTCAAGACACTCGTCACATCAGCAGAGATGATACCTGGCAAATAATATCTCAGCAATGAGCACAGCAAACCGCTACATTTATGGTTGAAGTATGACGCGCAGCCACGCCTACCAGCATCCACATGGATTTCGATTGTAGCATAGCGACGTGGATAATAGAGAGATGGCATGGACGCAAAAAGTGTAGTTAATCAATTTGGGCGATGGAGAAAGATGCGATTCAACCACATCATCTCTCCTATTGTGTTTTCCTACTCACTCCTGATTCCGTATCCTATTTACGCTTGATTTCCAATTCCTTGTAAAGCTCGCTTATCTTGTGCCAGTAACGGTAGCTGCGACCGAATTCGATCGTTTCCCTATCGGTCCTCTACGCGCGCACTCTCCTATTCCCTGGATCTTCTTGTTTCCCGACCCACTAGATGGATTCTCACATATGCTGTCCTTTGCACACCTTCTCCTACTCCTCACTGTCGCAATAAGAACGCGACCCGAATCGCTTCATTATTCTTGTGGTTGCGAAAATTGCTTATATGCTGTGATCCCACCCACCTTTGCAATAAAGGCGTGTCCTAAGGCTGGTGAAAATTTCTTAAGGCACAACCCTCCCTTCTTTCGCATATATATAGGTTGTCCGGAAAGTTCTCAGCGTTTTGGGTGTTTCACTTTAAACGATCGTAACTTTTTTAATACTCATCGGATTTAATCGAAATAGGCACCATTCGAATCAGCACACTTTTGCCAATGTGACAGCAGTCGAGAAATCCCATAAAATAAAAAACTGGGTGGTCGAAAATTCACGAAATCCACGAAGGCTTTTTTGCCTGGTCCTGTTTGATGAAGTATTTCCCAGCAAGGAAGTTCCGAAAATGTTTGAAAAGGTGATAGTCGGTTGGTGGAAAGGTCTGGAGAATATGGCGGTTGAGGTAGAACTTCAACCCCCAATTCGTTCAATTTATGGATAGTGATTTGTGAAACGTGTGGGCGGGCGTTGTCATGCAAAGGAATCGGACCCTTTCTTTTGATAAGTGTTGGCTGCATCTGACAAAATTTTCGGTACAATTCGTCGATTTCTTCACAGTAGGGTTCTGCTGTGATGGTTTGGCCTGGTGATAAAAAGTTATAGTGGATCACACCAGCCGATGACCACCAAGCCGTGACCAGAATCTTTTTTTCGTGAGGGTTCGGCTTTGAAAATTACCTCGGTGGTTCGTCGAAATCCAACCACTGTCCGGAACGTCTCCTGTTATCATACATGACCCATTTTTCATCACAGGTGACAATTCGGCCCAAAAACAGGTCGTTTCTGCTGCGCAAAAGCAATGCAGAAGGAACCTCGAGACGTGCCGATTCCTGCCGGTCACTCCGATTGTGGGGCACCCAATTGTCGAGTTTTTTCACCTTCCCAATGCGTTCCAGACCATCTGCAACAGTGGATTTGCCAAGGCCTAGCTCTTCTGCTATCTCTCGAACTGTTTGGGATGGGTCAGCCTCCAAAATCCCCCTAAAATCCTCGTCAGATATTGCTTTTTAGGTTCGACGGCGCTATGAGGTTCATCTTCAAGGCTGAAATCTCCAGAACGAAATTTGTTGAGCCATTGCCGCACAGTGCTTTCTCTAGCACTATTGGGCCCCCACACCTGGTTAATTTGTTGAGCTGTCTTCGATTGCGGATTGACCCACTATTTAGTCGAAGGAAAATATCGTCCGAAGTTGATCTTTTGACATGCTTGAAAAAAATCTCAAAATAGGGGTTTATCGAAGCAATGGTGAAAACGGCATATTAATACCATCAATAGGCGCAAAAAAATTCTCAGGATGTGCTACTGAGAAGCAAGGCAGAATGAGTTTTTAATCAGCAGTGAATGTACAAAAAATAGGTGCACAAAACGCTGAGAACTTTCCGGACAACCTAATACCTATGACCGTAACCGAATTCTCTAAACTTCCTACCGATTTCCGCCAATTTGCCTGTTGAAGTAGAGAGAGAGAGAGAGATGCGACCACGGAAAAACTAATATTGAAAATGTATAAATTCAAATTATCGAAAGCTGTAGTTGTATAAGACAAAAGGACTTGGAGGTGTGCGGGGAGGGCGGTCTCCACAAAATTGGGGACAGAGCGCCTGAAACTAGTAATCAACGACCAAAAAAATTTTCTGAGATTAAATACGAGCCCCACCTCCCGCGCCAAGCATGACCCCCCCCACTAAGGAGCCGACCGTTTGGCGCGGCTGGATTCCCCTTGGACGTATCGGCCGTAATTGCCATCCACACTCCGCGGATTTGCGCCACTCCTCCCCACTGGGACTCCCCAGCGTTCGACGTGCCCTCGTTGTGATCCACACCACATTTTTGAGTTTCCCCGTTGGTGAATATTCTTACAGTAAAACTCACATAATTTCGGTCTCATACCAGCGAAACCGTTTGGTGGCGAAATCGAGCAGAGGTAGATGAAGCAAATTGTTTGTAAAGAGAGTATAAACAATTTTATGTAGACTTGTGTGCGCAGATCGCCGAACAGCGGTGATACCTGAATTGGATTGAAATTGTGACCTTCGTGATCACGGTGTGAGGCGAAAGAACCCGTGCGACGACGCACAAGCTTGCAGCATACGCGAAGCAGTTGTGCGGCAACTGGGAGTGGTGCTATTCACAGGAAAGTCAACCGTTCAAACCTCTACACCAACTGCGCTATTATTAGCTCCGATGTGTTGCTCCAGCAGCTTTCCACACTTCTGCGCAAATGTTCCACGCAAGAAAGCGGTCACTGTGCGAAGAGTCGGGCAACATAATAATCGTAATTTACCGCGCGTGGGCGGTGGCGCCCACAGTCTAGATTAGAGTAGTAATCTATGTGAATGGTGGGGGGGGGGGGGCAAAACTCCATGCCGCATAATATCTATCTTTTTCGTTAAACTTCCAGTTCAAAGGGCCGAGTATAATAACTCGTCTCTAGCGTGCACGATGTCGCTGTCCTCGCCCACTACGACATATTGCGCTTAGGTTGCCCCATGCCCCTGCCCTCCCCCCAAGCTTGAGCGACTTAGCGCGGCAACATAAAGCCTCCATCCATTGGTATGGGGATCGCTATTAAGTGTTAGCGTGACTATTCTCAGCATTAGCATAGATGGGGAAAAAATGGGGAAGTATAGGCCACACCAAACTCCCGCGTCTGCCTCCTGTCTACGACACATTGTTTGGTGATTTTGGATGACACTGCCGTGGACAAAGACAGGATTGCGATGACGACTGCCTCTCCCGCTAACTACCTAGGCACTGATTGGTAGTAAAACCACTCACCAGCATAATAAGTGTCGCAATAGTTATGGGAATCTTCAGCGCCATCCGTATCGTACTCATCTTTTTCTCGGCATGTACGCACACTTTCAATACCTCAAGAGACTGTATACCAGCCAGATGCGTGACTTCGACAGTGTGTTCCTTAAAAAAGCCTCGGTCCTTCATTGTTCTTTTATCATTCACAACACTGGATTAGTCCAGAAACGTACATCAACAATCCAGGCCGAATGTTCATCGGCTAGTGTAGACAGCCCTTTTACTCGATCATAGAGGTTCTGAACAGCAACCGGCCGATTTATCTGAAAATATCACATTCTTGAGTTATTTTATCCATATTTGTTTTCACACAGCAGAGAAGGAAAGTGCAGTCGTCATCCGGGCAGTTGATTAGGCGGTCAAAGGGTCGCGACGCGGCTGCGGCGCGTCACGACCGCGGCGATCAGCTGTTTCCAGCCTGGTTTAGCCATTTTCTCCCTAATTTTCACTGTATTTTCTATTTTTTCCAAGGTATCAAGGTATTTTGTGTTATTGCCCTTTATGAAGTGTATTAGGACGTGAGTTCTTTTATGTTTTTGTGGTGAAGTGTTTTTGTGTTTGATTTTGTTGAGTTTTTTCATATTGTTATGTTTTATTGTTTAATTATCGGAAAAACTAGAGAAATGCTCAATGCGGTGGATTTATCTTGTGAAGACAGGACAACGAACCTCAAGGAAAGCAGCTAAAAACAGTGAAAATCAGGGAGAAAATGGCTAAACAAGGCTGGAAACAGCTGATCGTCGCGATCTCGACGTGCCGCGACCCTTGTCGCCTAATGATGCCAGATGAGATTAGTATGTTTCGTCATCAATCAGTTCTTGAGATGCGAGGGGGGGGGGGAAAGGGGCAGGGTTTTGCATCCTCTTCTCCACCGATTTTTGGAGCGGGCGACATTTCCTACACCTTGGTGGAGAACGAGCTCACGTCGCCCCCCAGAGAGGACCCAGCGTCTAGGCTACACTAGTGATCGTCGATGAACAACTAGTGCGCATACTTTAAAATGCGTTTGTAGGCCTTTAGCTAATCGAGGAGTGGTTGAAGGCTTCGCTGTCCGCGATTAGACGGCGCCTGCTCCAAGACATAACCACAGGACCGTGGAGGAGAAAGCCGTAATTGTATTATAATTTGGCGTCTATTTGACGCCAATGCCTCTTTCACAAAATCACGCTAGGGAAGAGCGATTGGAAAACAACTGAACAAGTGAGAGACGGTGAGTGCTGGGAGGTGGGGGTGAGGGGGTAGCGGGTCGAAGAGGTAGCTCAATTTAAATTTCACTCGCGTTTTTAGAGGGAGTTATAGGAATCTTCAGCGATTCGTATCGGAGGCAAGAGTAAACACCGTCCTTTTGTGCTTTGGACTTGCATATTGCTCCTACACGGTGTCTTCATACGGCATTTATTCTTTGCGTCTGTGGCCAATTTTGGGCAATACAAGAAGCCGCACAACTTGATGTACGACGTTCCCACCAATTTCACAACAAACTAAGCCAGTCACATTAAGAATATATCTTTACTCGCCCGCTGCCGTAAAAACTGCTAGCTATTTGTGCTCATCAAGGTGGACTACTCTTAGTTGCGGACTATAAAATACTTTTGGTGAATTCTAAGTTTGCACGAACGCACGTAGCTTGATGGCATCTGCGCGACAAGGCGCAATGCCTTAACTTGGAGGGGGAAGGAAGGGGGGGGGGGGGGTGGGATTTTGCACTTTTTGCTAGTTCCTTTCAATAGTTTTAACGGCATAACTAACAAACAGTTCACTTTGGTAAACTTGTGAATCTGCCTGAGCCGCGAAATGGTAGCAAAGTGAGTAACTTCGCGTTGCAAGGACTTACAGGTTTCGAAATGGTGCTGAAGCAAGTTTTGCAGGGTTATCACTTGGTGCCCCCACCGAGGCGAGTTGCACCCCGAAAATTGCTTCATGCTCGTAATCAGTGAGCTTAGCAACTCTCTTCGAGCGCCGTTTCAGGGTTTCTGGGATTCTGGATTGCATTAGGCTATACTCCTATCTGGGAGGGGGGGGGGGGGGGCGGGATAGGCGTGGCTATCGAAGCATGGGCACGGAATGATATTCGTGGGATATTTTAACCTGAGACAACGCCATCTTGTTCCTTGTTGTACAGAGACGTGAACACATTTGGGTCAAAATGAAAATATCTCTCCAAGGATTAACCACACGACGTTTTTTATTGAATGTACGCAGCCGCTATCTCATCGACAGGGATTTCGAGTGTACTTGAGCTGACAAATGAATGGATTCAAGCTGTGTATATAGAATGTCATGCCATACTAATGCAGGCTACGTTGCCGATTTCTTTAAGTCTCGTCAGTAAGAACATTATGTCCTATTTTGGCCTCAGACATATTTCTTCGGTAAAAGTTGTTCTGGTTGGGTTGCTAGGCAGTTAGCTAATATACGGCGTGATTACGTTTGATTCACCTGCTGTCGCCGGTGCGTAATTACGGCGGAATGTACGTAGTAAGTTTTATGGAACGAAAAAAAACATTATAAAGGTGCTCAGGCTCAGGCCTGTTTGCTTGAGTGAGGCCTAAGTGGTATTCAGTGCAGCTTGTCCAGGCCTTGATTGAAAATTCCAATTCTTCACGAGGAAGAGTGCTCACTCGCCACTTCGCAGGATATGAACAGAAGTAGGAGGTCTCAGCCAACAGTGACTTAGTCACAACCACAAAAAGAAGGCAGCGAGCGTGCAATAATGCCCGTCTCCAATGCGAACACCGTAGAAGCTCGGTTTTTGGATTTTCGTGTAACTCTTATAATATCTCAGATATGGGAGTAGAGACCAAAAATGCCCCAAAAAGCCCACATTTCCGAAGCGCTGAAGCGTCTCAACGGGAGAAAGGACATATCGTGCACGTTTTTGGCAAAAAGATAGTGGGGTGCGAAGTGATTTGCGACAATCGATGAAACAGCAGAATGTGCGTTCTTCTGCTTTAAAGCGAAAACATCATTACTCTGCAAGTGTTAGTGGCCGGCGTCGACGTTCAGAATCCATAAAAGTTAGCCATGCAATGTTGGGACGTCACTTCGTAGCGTATGTGGGCCTGCAGGGGGAGCTCTTGTTGCGCGCCAGTCTATTTTCCAAATTATTTTCTCTCGCTTGTAAATCCCGAGCTAGCGGAAAATGTGGGTTGAGGCGGCGTCCAACTTAGTCTCACACATCCTCGACAATGCAGTTTTCTCGCAGCCCCAGTCCGCAACGAATTAGACTGTAGTTGACTGACTAAGCGTCCTGAACTACTCACAAAACGGCGCAACCCAGCGAGCAGCAGCGCTGTTATGCCTTGTTTCGCTGATGCGAGATGGAAGCACACTGTTCATATGTTGTTTGAGATCTCCACTTCGAAGCAGTCAAGTCAGGCAACTGGGATATCCGCCCACATCTGATCATTACCGTGGGTCTACGACAGCGAGCGCTGTATCTTAGGCAAGAATCGTCAAGGCCCCTCCTTACATGAAGTAATGATGCTGAGACAGGCCTGCGACTGGTCTCTAGGGTCTTAATCGAGGACGTCAGAAGGCATAGAGACTATCTTCCAATCGAAAAGCAGATCAGCTCGTGCTGTACTAGGTGTGAGCGCAGCCTGAGACGGCTAGTGAAAGAGACATCGAAAAAAAGCGTTGGACTCCGAAGCCTAAAGCAAACGGTCATGAGTAGAACAAAGCAGCACTGGAGACGTCAGGAAAAACCCTCAAAAGCAAGACGTCGCCACGGAGATCAAGGAGGTTGGCAATTCTGAGAAAAGCAGCGAACTTCAACGAAAACGCAGAACGTGTGGATGCAGTGTAAAAAAAATCTACACAAAAAGGTGAATATTTGAAGGGGAGTAACTTGGCAAAAGAAGTGGAAAATAGAACCAACCTTTTTGGTGTGGTCCGAAACAACATCAAACTTTACTTCACGATCCGTTTCAAAGGCCGTGAAAAAGATGCAGCAATGGTTTTCATCCTCGGGAAATCTGAAATGCCTGAATTCACCCTGGCGTTTTGAATGTAATAAAGGATTAAACAGCTGTGTTCCATCCTCTTTGCAATTATTCCAATCCATTTTTCAATAAGAGTTATCATCGAAGCTAGACGAAGCATGTCAGCAAGGTATGAGTTTTGCCGCAGTGCCTCCATCGATCATCGCTACTTAGCGCTTCAACGATTGGTAGGTGAGGCGTTGGCGCAGCACAAATTCCTGCGCGCCACTGACACGCTCCCGACTGATTTTATAATGACCACTGCAGATTGAAGTGTTACTGCCCCTTGATGGAGTTTCTGGAATGTTCTCAAGTGAAAACGTACCGGCTGTAGTCGACGTTACAGTACGCAGAATACCGGAACACCAAACGGGCGTACGCTCGACCTTCGCTTGTAATCTCCACATCAGTGAGTTCAGATGAGCACACCGTAATATCCGTACAGATGCTAGAAATTTTAAGATATCGTCCTTTTCTGATCAATGAATGGATACCTTTTCATGCGCAACACGTCAAGAGCTTGATTTATAGTTTTGTGCGCTGCTGATGATGGTGTCAGTGAGGAGGGGTTCGGCCCGGCGCTAATCTGTTTTCCAGAAGTCGTTGAAGCGACTGGTGAAGTGCAGATTGTATCGTATCGGTCGTATCAGTCGTTTTTTCCCAATTATTGTCGTCTATACGCTTCAACAAGTGGTGCGGAACGGGGTACCGTCGCGCCAGTCCCCTCCCCCTGACACGCCAACATCCGCAGCGAACAAGACTGTTATCTCATGAATAGTGTTATCGATGGTGCCTCAGATTGTGAGCATTGCCTCGAAGTGAGCCGCCCAATCATTCTGGGTAGCCTTACGATTGAAAGTTCAATGTACTACCACTTCTACCTAGATC
>MU949903.1:0-16229 GCA_036418165.1 Cooperia oncophora
CCAGGAAGGTGCCCTTATAAGGGCGCTATCAAGCCACAACATTACGACCCAAACGCCCGCCACGCCCGCCCGCCCACAAATGGACGACCGTTCCTGACGCTCTAATTGATTCATTTGCTAAGCAAATTATGAAGCGAAGGGATTGGTATGAAGCGGCCGTGATGCTGCATGCATACATGGGTACACATATGCAGCCGTATCTTCGGTAGCGGTGATTGGCAAGATGCCTACGGGAAACTCGTCCGAAATCGATTTACAAGTCACTGAGAACGGAGGCTTTTTCTTCGCAGGATTTTGACCGTTTCACTCCGTTCTTTCGCCATTTCCCCACTATACAGCGCCCTACTAGCATTTTAGGCTAAGTAGGAAACCATCGTGCCAACTGCCTTTGAGGAGGGCACACTGAAGGAGGGCATCCGAGAGAATTTCAGATAAAGGCTAGGGCGAGAACTTCCCATAATGTGATGATCTGCGCGAAAGTCAAAATGAGGCTTTTTGAGCTAATTCAAGAGATTGATGAACACTAGGTAGGAAGTGTATTCATCCATCATGTCTATCATCCCCTTCGACGATATCATTGAGAGGGTGGTGTGTGCAATTTGTCGTCGGTGACGTTTCCGACATGTCTGTGTCTCTTCGTTTGCTATGCTGTCTAGGCGTTGGCTGTTTGCAAGAGTCCTCAAGCACCACTTCAAACCGCGCCGATGCATATAATCCGCACGGGAAGCGATGATCGTGAAACTTTTGCTGCTAATTGATTTCGCGGGGATATTCCAATTATTTGCTGATGAATTTTAACCATGCAGCCGTTGCTTTTCATAAAAAAATATAAAGTGGGGTAAGCTCCAGTGACGAACTTCTATGGTGATAGCCAGATCCCTTCCCACACTTCTGTCTTATTGGGATGCTCCATAATGTGAATTTCACATTTCTGTAAGGTTGTGGAGCTCTCGAATGTAGGCATTGGTAATGTGATCCATAGTCGATGCGGTCGCAATCAGTCGGGGCGGTATCAGGAGGCGTGGAATGACCCACCACGGCTGCATTTTTCACCACCAATGGTGATCGTTCAGGGAGTCGACACTCATTGGTTGGAACCGGTCGCGCTGGGCTGAGTCCAGGCCTCTGACAGCGCAGCGACTGAAGGCGACGATAAAACTTTATACAGGAAAAGGGCGTCCAAACGGTCTTTTTAACACAGATGGACTGAAAAGTGAAACCTGTAGGACTTCAGAAACTCTTTTGGCAGAAACTTTACCTATGGAAGCCATTTGGTGGCCCGTCACAGATCAATCGCTTTTGTCGATGTCCCCATTTAACGCTACACCTTTTTCAAAAAATCGATGAGAACTCACGGTAAGGTATTCCATGCCCTGATCACAAATATGGCATTCATTTTTTGACATCAGCGCTACAATCTGGGAGAGAAGTGACTCCGCTCCCAGCCTCAGCCTTAGCAGAGCGCAGATGATTAGAGTGCCTGTACCAGCGTTGGCCGCAAGGAGAGAATAATAATTATCCGCTTAATTCAGGCATAGCTAAACTCCCCGCCCCTGAGAGTTATGCATTTTTTGGTGAACGGAGGTGGCACCAATTTGGCGGCTGTTGGCGTCATATGGCCACCAAATGGCGTCAGTATTATATCCGTGATCAAGGTAGTATGGCTAAAAACTTATTATGTGTTTCAGCAAGGTTTTTTTTCGAATTTTGGCCGTAGTGATTTTGTTTCAATAGTGCCACACTTTTTTGATCATGCCATTCGAGTGGCTATAAAATTCTTGTCCCTAGCACCTGTCTTCTGGTTTTGTTCTCATTCAGTGGTTAATGGCAAAGAAAAAAAAAAAAAAAAAAAAAAAAAGACATTAGTCCGATTCAGAATGGGGAATTCATCATATTTTCTTACGATTTAACTGAACCAAAATCACTTCAAACTCTTTGAGGTTAGGAGGACACCTCGTGTGGCGTGGATGCCAGTTACGACTCTGGTGGAAGATTTGGCGCCAGTGATAATTCAGCTGTACATACTTTAAGATGAGATAGCGGGAGTGAGAGCAGATGATTGCGTTTCCCAACGAATAAGGACCCCTTTCTCTGTTCTCGCTGAGGTCCTTATATGGAGCAGTCACTGTTGTTTAGGCGGTAATGGGATACTGCAAGCTAGAAGCGCTGCGTGGTACCTTTTTGGTGTTGGCTCGGACTCTGCTCATCCTTTTAACCATAAGATGTCATTTATTTGTGTGCGTAGACTTATTCGTGATTCTGTGCCATTTAGAACAAGCTAAGACTGGGTTCGTCGAAGCACATCAGTCTTCGCCCACCTGTAGTCGCAGAAAAAGCCGTTCACATAGAGAATTACCTTTCAAGAACCCACTTCATCAATACCGAACGCATAATATTCTTCCGATTTAGGGGTGTCGGGGCTGGTGAGATATCCTACGAGGTAAATATGTACAGCTGCGAAAAAATGCAATATCGAAGTTTTCTATGGAATTATTACATAATTCTCCTTTTTCTGTGCACCCAAATGTTGTGGATATAGGTATTATGCCTGGAAGAACTGTCTCCAAATCTAAAAGAACCTAAGCAAGCACAGAAGTACATGAACTTTCATTTTCGTTTCAAGTTCCAAGTTTTTGCAGCTGTACATATCGCAACATCTTATTAACGATTTTCCGTTCTTTCAAAAGACACTGAATTTTGAACTTAGTTAATGAGTATAACCAGAAAGTAGTAAATAGTATTGACTGAAAGACCGAAGAGGCGGCTTAGGGTTCTATTTCAACAGGACATCACAGAGTTTGATGTTTTGTTCCATTCCATTTTCAGCTTTGTTTGCTTGTCCGCTCCTACCTTCCAAATATTTTTCAGCCCTTTTAATCCCATGCTATGGGTCTCCGCTTCTCAAGACTCCTGAAGTCGATAAGTCAATCACACCAATCCATTTTAAAAGGCTTATTCACTTATAGTACTGCTAATCGGCTAAGTGTTTGCAGAACTGTCTGGGATCTTAAAAATGGCAAGCGGCAGCGCCTTCTCAGTTCCTGGTATGGGTTAGGTAGACAGTTTATATCTTCGTAGTCCGACGAGGTGGTATCAGCTGCCGAAAACAATCAGCAGCAGACTCCATGGGCTAATTCCACATCTCCTGACACCACTTGCAGACTATGACGATTTCAACAGCAGTTTCAGTTTCTGACTCAGATCAGCCTTGTCTCATTTAAAAGATTTCGCAAGTTCTTTCAAAAACAATCTCTCTCTGGTTTTCGTGATATTATTTATCTCTACTCCTTCGCTTTTTCCATTTGACCGAGCCCTCACTATACGATTTTTCTTCGTTGAAAAGGGCTTTCTCTCCCAATATGTCAGAAGGCCATCTTGCTGTCTGACAGACTTATTGGCTTTTATTAATGTAAAATGGCAAGCACGTTTTTGCCCAGTTTCTAGCAGCACAAAGGCTACGAATGAAAGGTATCTGACTGTCTGATTTGCATCCGAACTTTTCGCTAGGCGTGCCAGGCTTATAAATTAATAACTGACTACGTTTTGGTGGAGTAGGCGGAGCGCTCCCGGGCAGACCTCCTGTAGTGGGCTAGTGAGAAGCGCGCTCAGCGCCCCTTGATGCTCGCAAACCCGATTTACGTTTTACAATGTCCTTATGTGGATTCTACCTCAGATGATCTCATTTGAGCAGGGTTTGACTTGAGACTGCAAAACCGTGATTTTCTTTAACACGTTCGTTTCTTTAATCACGTGGGTGGTACCACATGCTATTTCCATAGTGTCATTCTTTAATTTTATTGAAAAGCGATTTCCAATTGTGCATTTCGAATGCATACAGCTCTGTTCCAAATTGTCGGAGGCATGGCGCATTCCAATGGAACCGACTATCCCAATCTTTCATTAGCAGCTGTGCTCCCAATGACGGACGCCCGCCCCCAGCGATCGTGGTGAACACGCATCGCTGGAGGCGGGCGTCGTTGCCAGCGTCATTGATGGAAGGGCTGAGTGAGGGCGCACGAGCAACTGCCTAACGTTTTGTGGAGGTGTCGCTAACTCTCTTCCCACCAATGACGCCGGCAGTAACCGCCCACCAACAGCAATCATGCTCACTGCCTTAAATCTTCGTCATAGGACTACCTATCTATGGGCTCATATGGAGTTTTGAACGTTTCTTGCAAGTGTTACAAATCGCTGAGGTACTCCACCCCAACGTTTTGCCTCGTCGGAATTTTCACGCCAGCAAAAGCAGTTTTGGGCTTTGCATATGGAATGATGACAAATGGCAGTGGATCACTTTGTTTATCCACCTTGGAGAGGGAAATTTGATATTCTGCAGACAAAATATCTTCCACTGGGCAAAACAAAGGTGTGCAGGTGTCGTGAGTACCGTGCGGTGTTGAGAACGAAATTTTTCAGTGATCTGTAAATATTTTTCAAAAGACACTGCCTACGAATAGCTGGACGGACCAAGTCCATCTCTAGACCACTGTAGTCTCCTCTGCTGCGCCAGTCCTGTGAGAATTCCGCTCCAAGAACTTATTCATTGACTTCCGAAGTCTTCAAGACCTCTACCTCTCCTATACTCCGCCCATCCTAAGGGATCCCTGTTGACATGGCCAGTGAACACAGAAGAAGCGCGAGATTCATGTATACTATTATAAGAATGAGGAGATATTCTAGTTGTGAGACCTACACTAAATAGGAGGCAACAGGTAATATTGCAAAATATAATATGTTGTGTTGTAAACAAGAGTAAACTCGTCCGCAGGACTTGTAGCTTTCCCCTTAGCTCGTAAGTCCTTGAAATCGTTTACTTGAAGGCGACTTAGCTTTCAGCAGTATCGGCAAATTCTTTCGTCACTGGTAACTCTTGAGGAGTAATCAGGGGACTCCTCGAGCAAAATATAATAATAGCGATAATATATACAATAGTTAACAAGATCTAAACACAGTTATTGTATGGACATCCATCTCAGAGTTTCTCTTTCATTTCAGGTTTAGGCAAAAGTCTCTGTATTCATGGATCCTAGTTTTGCTGAAGGGTCTTTCCAATATCTCCCCAAAAATTATGAACGCCATTTTTTCCTTTCGCTTTTTGATTCCTTGATTGTTTGAAGAACTTGCTTGCCCACTTTGATATTTTGGCTCTTTTCCCCATGGAAACTGCCATCGTTTTTGATGAAATGATGGTTTCAGGTCGGCGGAGAAATGCCGGTCGGTGAATGTGCTGTGCTGCGAGATCGACCAGCGCTACGTCTTGATTCTCGTCTTGTATGTAAATATGAAATACTATCTGTCATAGGAAAGGGCAGCTTTTCACAGGTTTGTTCCTTTTTCTTTTCCCTTCCGTCATCGTTTGGTTCCGAGGTCTGATATAGAGGGGCCTTTTCTTGTGAGGTGGCAAAAGGGTGAGCAAAAGCGCCATGACCCTGAGTCACCGCTTCTCCCATTACCAGAACGAACCTCAAAAATGCAGTAGACCCTGAGTCACGACCTCTCCCATTATCGCGGAACGTGCCTCAAAAATACAGGGAACTGCTTAAGAAACCTAACTTACTTCATACAACTTGTCTGAAACGTCTTGAAATGCCATTGATGCTCGTCGTAATGTGAATCGAAGTACTTACCATTGTGGGTGCCAGCTGGTTCAACACTGACCAGTTTCATTACAGTACTCCATGTTTTGACGCAAGCACATTCCTATCATTCTTAGAAGAGTCATCTTTTTTCTCTTTTCTGCTGGTTTCGGAAATTGAAGACGGCGAAAGCGCTCCGATTACAGTTGCTGGAACCTTTTTAGCTGGGTTCTACCCAGATTGGTGAGGGATTCGAGTGCGTCTCCGTCCCTAGGCTCGTGGAACCCAGTACGTATGCAGTAATTGAGCAACTCCAAGGTGTAATTCCTGACTTTACAAGGCATGCGACATGAGGCTTCATCTGAATAATGCGCCGCTATTGCGGCGCCGCACCCCTCCTCCATCTCCACTTGCCCGCTTGGAATATGACGGTGGTGGTAACACCCCTCAGTCTTTTTATCCGGGGAATTCTCAGGTGCCAATAGTTTCATTTGGCTGGCAGGTGGAACTTTTTACTGCATATGTGCCCACATTCTGAGAGTCAAAAGCGCGGTCGGCTCCCGTGTTGGCTAATCAGACCTTTCCTTCCATTCGGGATTAGTGAAATATTACTGGACTTGCCTGGGAGTAAAAGCACTGAGTTGCCACTCCGATGTTGAATAGAATTTGGATGCGTGCCATTCCCAAAAATGAACTGATCAACGGCAGAAAGCATTACCCTTTGGCGCTTTTCGGCGACGTGGGGAGGTGGGCATTTTGCTTCCCATCGATGTATCGACCCATCTAAGTAGCTTTTTCTTGAGTTGACACGTTTTAACATGGTGGCTAGACGAGCTTGCTCCAGCTTCACAAGAGTTCACAAGTTTCACCAGAGTGGGACTTGTAAACCGGAAGTAGTGAAGCAGTGAAAGTGCAAAATGCCCCCTTCGCCGAACTGCCGGCCATACCTTTTATTTCTGCGGATGACCTGATTAGCTCAGCAACTGTAGAAATCATGAAGGCTCTTACTTGAGTAGCATCGTGCAGTTTCATATTTTGCTTTGGTCTGTTTGAAATGCAACGTGTTCTTGAAAGAGCCGTGGATAGAGAAAGAGCTCGAGTAAAGACAGTTGTCCATTGTCACATTTCAGGTAATGCGGGTGCAGCACCGAATCTCGCGGAAATACTTCGCTGTGAAACTCGTTTCATCCGATTGTGGTTCGGTGAACAATGAACTTAACATTCTTAGCCGTGTTTCACATCCCTTCGTTATACGACTAGAGGAGGTAATTTTCTTTCATATAGATATTTATTCCTGTTTATTACTATTTATTTCGTTGGATTTTTTCGCAAATATTTTTGGACGCTGTGTTCAAGAGGGCCGTACTGTTTGGAAAGTTTTCCAGTTTTTTTTGACAACTGGAAATTTTTCCAAGAATTTTGAAAAAAGGGTAGGAACTTGAAACGTTTCAAATATGAGGACGGGGATTCGTGCTCCAGGAAAGGTCGTATTTTGCGAAGCTTCTCTAGCGACTAAGCTAAGCTGCTGGAAGCTTAGATTCATTTTTATTTTCAAATCTACTTCCCATTTACAAACTTTTGTTTAGGTATTCAAGTCATCCTCAAAACTTTTCATTGTTATGGAAATGGCTAGCGGAGGGGAAATGTACGAGCGAGTGGTATCCAAAGGCAGGTTAGAAAACCCCGATTTTTTGAACACTCATACTCATCTAAATATTGAGAACTTGAAGGCACAGCCCACGTTGGTCGGATGAGCGGCGTCCGGAAACCCTTTTGCCTTCATTGGCGCGTGGCCCTTCAAAGGCAGTTGGCACTTTAATTCCATGTTACCTTAAAAAGGAGCAAAGCCGCCCGGTAATGCTAAAACAGTGAAAAAACAGGGCGAAATGGTGGGGAAAGAACGAAGTGGGGGCTTCATTCTTCGCTGAACAGCCGTAGTAGACGAGCGAACGGCTGGGCGGGCGCTGCTTTGGACGAGTCTACCGATTGAACCGTTTACTGCTGGCAAAAAGCCAGCAGTACGTTCTACGTTGCTCTACGTTACACTACATTACACGTAGGCACGGGCGGTTCATACACGTAGGCGCGGTCCACAACGGCACGTCCTCGTGCTGTGATGCTATACGTCCAATAGTAGGCGGGCGGGCGAGGTGGGCGTCCGGGTCGGTATGTTGCTGCTCGATAGGGCGCTATAAGGGTACCCTCCTCAAAAAAGGCGCTACGCAGCGCCTGTTCAGGGTCACGGAATTCTGTCATGCCAGTCGTATCAATCCTACACGTCTTTAGGGATTTATCGTGCCAACTGCCTTCAAAGATAGTGAGTGCAGTTGGATGCGGGTCGTTGTTGCCAGCGTCATAGGTCCTGAGGGTCTTTAGCCACACCCCACTCGGCCCTTCCACCAATGACGTTGGCGACAAGCGGCCCGCCCCAGCGTGCCCACTGCCTTTAACATCCTTGAAGTGAAGCTCCCAGCAAGAGAATACACACTTGTTCTGCCACACACGATAAACGTGTCTTGTGCCGTTTGATTTCTGGTGATAATGAGTCATGACAATTCTTCAATAAAGTCGAAATCATGTAACGTTCCTTATCCTCAGGTATTCTGAATCAGAAGCACGGCAAGCATGAAGATGCTTTTGAACGGACTTGCCTACCTTCATTCATTACGGATCACTCATCGTGATCTGAAGCCGGAAAATCTACTGTACAGTGACACGAGGCCCGACGCAAGGTGAATCTGACTTTCTTATTCGGTCACCGTTATTTCCCGAGAACCGATTTTTTTCTAAGCCCATGTTGCTTGAGTTATTGTACGGTCATAAACCATTAGAGACACATTTCACGATATCACGACGTAAGTGGCAGCGTTCAAAGAGGGATTTGTAGGTACCAGGAAACGAGACAGTGAAGAAAGGACCAAATCAAACTGTCAAAAATGCCCCAGATAAGGATTCTCATTGCGCTGGGGATAGTACGGGTACGAGGAAACACTGGGCATTTGGGGGATAAGCAAACGTTGTAAGTGCAGAGGCGGACGAGACTCATCTCATTTAGCAGCTACATTTTCTACACTCATGGGTGGGCGGGACTCGTCATAAGCATCCGGTATCCTTGGGGTGTAGAGTGCTATTTTTAAGTCGCAGCATCACACTCACTAGCAAAGCATTCCCTAGTACATAGTGCTCTAGATATAGGTAGGCATAGAGAGAGAGTTAGTCGACTCGTGAGACGAAGGAGGGAAAGTGAGAGAGTCGAAACTCGCGCTCTGCCATGTTGAGTGGTGCTGGTGCGAATGTCGCGTACGCCACCCCCTCCAGCGCCTATTTCATCGCGTCCACCGCGACTCAGAAGTAGTGCTCCTTGGCAAACACATTCCAACTCCACAAAGCGGTATGGTATCTGCGCTAGCGGATTTATCCTCCTTATACACGAAAGGGACTGTACATTCCAGCTAAACGTGTGTTGTTTCTTTGAGAATGGTTCAGAACAAACCATCTCAGAGTAATTTACGAGAAAAATTTCACGAGAAGAAATATATTTTATTCATGCTCTTGTCCAGTGGTTGTTCTATAACATAAACCTACACGTTCCACGAGCTTTAACATGACTTTTAAGGTTGTTAATTACGGACTTTGGCCTGGCACACCAGGCAACACGACCGAATGAGACGATGACAGAAACGTGCGGCACACCGGAATACATAGCACCAGAACTGCTCTTGCGGGTACCGTACACTGAAAAGGTTCGCACTTCCTTTGATAAACCCAGTTTACGAAAGATCGCGAAGATTTCTAGCGACTCTTTCCTGACTAGCCCTTGTCATCTTGCAAGCCGTTCGCTCGTCTAGGGCGTGTTAATGAGACTCAGGTTGGCGCGGCACCACCGATTTTCTTTCTCACCCTCTTCAACAACTGGTGGAAAACTGGCTGGAGTCGCTCCAAACCCGGTCCCTGGCACGCCCAAGCATCTGCAGCCAACAATACCGTAGCTAGAGGCTTTCATTACTTTGCAGTTAGCGTGGTCTGCAGTATGGAATCCTCCCTAGGCCAAACATATCATTCCACGGTGTCTGTATATTGGTGGGAGAGTTTCCTGAAGGAAAATCGGGGGCTTGACACAATTCGAGCCTGTCGAAGGCGGTGTCAGGAGGGCGGAACGAGCCCGCCTCCGGCTGTCTTGCTCTACGAATGGAGATAGGCTAGTGATCGATTTAGTAGGAAAATATTCAGGGGAAAATATCCAGTTATGTCTATTATCCTCAGGTTAGCATCCCAGGGGTGGAAATGCCGCAGGTGGGGTCATTACATCCCTCTCAAACCAACCAGACTGATCATGGTGATACAGACTGTAATTTCCTCAGAACTGAACATTTTAGGTTGACATGTGGGCTGTGGGTGTGATCGCGTACATTCTGATGTCTGGTATTATGCCTTTCGACGATGATTGTCGTTCTCGGCTCTACACACATATCATCACTGCCAATTATGTCTATTATCCTCAGGTTAGCATCCTGTTTCTATCTTGTTCTATTTATATTTCTTATTACTATTTGCGTCCTCTCTGGCTGGATGTGCCCAAATTACCGTCGATATCGTCGCAATCCGGAGGCGCGATGTCAGGAGGCGTGGAATGAGACCGACCGCGACGTTTCCTACCACTGTTGTTTTCTACCTGAACGCGGCCACCATTGGTAAACAGCGCAGTTGCAAGGGCTGATTCCACGCCTCCTGGCACCGTCCCGACGGATTGGACGATGTCAACTGTAAATACACAAATTGCCTGCAATGAGTCACGATTACAGTTCTGGTCCGGATCAGAATCAGCCAAGCAGTTTGTCGACTGTCTTCTCGAGACGAATGCAGCGGAACGTTTGAGTGCCGTAGATGCTGCCCGTCATGAATGGATAACAGGAGAGCGTGTTGTGCCGGTGATGAGCACTAGAACTTCACGACCCACTTCTGAATACAATACCATGCAGAGAGTGAGTTTGCTTGTTGAGACTTCAGACATTCACTTCATACTTACTTTTATAACTTCTGCTACGTTTTTTTTACAAAGTAGGGGAGCAGTGAAGGTACGGTACGGCCTGCGAACTCATGAAATACTCATGAAATAAGTCTCACGGGTAGAGGTACCGTCGCTGATCGTGTAGGCAGAGGCAGTCAACCACCGTACTTCCCTCATCACATCCCTCCTGTTTATCCTCTCAGAACGGCAGGCAATCAAGGGATCCAAATTGACGATTTCTGCCCACCCGCTCAGCGCGGAATGTGCCTTTGAGTCATACAGTCGCATACAGAAACCATACTAGCAGGGCACATCGTTGTTGGGGAATCCCCAATAGGGGGGGTCGTATTTGGGCTGAGAAAAATTTATTTTGATAGTTGATTTTTCTCGCTTCATGGACGTTGTAAAGGGAGGGGGGGGGGGTCGTATTTGATCATTTTTGGGAGGGGGGTCGTATTTACGTTTTGGCGTTGTGGGAGTGGCGGTTGACTTTTGGTGATTTTCCTGTTTCACGTACTATATGCCCCCCCCCCTCCCCGCTCGACGGCTCGATTCGATGAGGAAGGACAGAGGGCTGGGGGGGGGTCGTACCAACTCCCAAAAAAAAGGGGGGGGGGTCGTATAGAGTCGACTAAAATCCCCAACCAATGATGTGCCCTACATACTAGGCTTCGTAGAATTTCCACAGTACACTACACTATCTTTGATTGTTCCTTTCCATCACTGAAAACTCTCCAAAACAAAACATTCAAATTCAATTCAACAACATTCAAATTCTATTCAAAACAACCTACGATACACACTGAAACTTGTTCGCAGCTCTCTTCCGTGAGTTGTGGCCATTCTGTAGACTTTGAAAGTTTTTCCGATCCCAAGTGGTTACTCCGTCTCCCAATTGATAAACTGTCCAGTCAATAAGTAACAAGTAATTGTGACTGTTTTCAGACGAAATCGACTCGGTCGATCCGTTCTGTGACACGGTCAGACCACGGCCATCGAGTGGATCCGCGGGAGGTTGATCAACTCGCCAATGACCTGAAACGGGCCGCTCAAAGCACGAAAAACTATGGAGTTTTCTAGCGTCACCGTTATTGCGTGAAGTGCCATTCGGACCAGTTTTTACTACTTATTATTTGCTGCTGTCGCCGACTGCCTCCCACCCTCTGCCGTTCTCCGAGTGAAGAGGGAAAAAACGGAGGTCGCCAGCAGTCTCACGCAGTCATATTACGGGAATTTCTCTTTATGCCTATCGAGCCTCGAATGAGTTCATCAGGGATCCATGAAGTAGTATAGTTATCCGGACACTAATTATCTCAGTGTCGTGATGAATAAACCGTTGTCATCATCATCCCCCCTCAGCTAGACTTTGATCGATTACCAATAACTTTGTTCGACTGATCGATAATCAATGTTGTTTGACGTTTTTATCTCTTCATCAGAAGCTTTTTGTACATATTAGGTGTGACTTAATAGAGAATATCGTTGTACTTCGTTTGCGTGTGCGTGCCACATTATCTAGTCCTTTTATGGATATAAAAATTTATTGCACTCGACTTGTCTGAATATTTCATCTGGAGAACTTTTTGCAATTTTTTAGGGACAGTTCAGTGCGGGGGGGGCATTTTGCACTTCCGCTACTCCTCATGGACGACTTAACCCATCGAGAGAGCCATTTCATGACCTCACAAGAGTTGACAGGTTTCACCATGGTAGCTAGACAACCTTGCTATACTTCACAAGAGTTCCATGTTTCACCAGAGGAGACTTGTAAACCGGTACAAGTGAAGCAGTGAAAGGGTAAAATGCCCCTCCCTTTGCTGACCTGCGCCGTTTTTCATTCAAAACTGCGAAGTAAGCCAGTGCGAGGCTCCACATGAGCATTGACATTCTTGAAGGGCAACGTGTCTCAACGGTGGTCGAAATAAGGTAGCTGCATAGGTGGGTAGGTCACGTTCGGTTGAAGTGGGGGCAACTCATTGTAACATTTTCTTGGCCAGGAAAGGTCAATGTAACGATGTAAGCTATTGGGAGTTGGACCACCTTTTTCCACCGACTCAGCTCCAAACTCTCACCTGTCAGGACCCTTTTTTTTTACGAGCGAAAGCCGGAGAGTTCATAACACGTTGGTCGTTTGCGGCGATTGTAGTGGCTTATAAGATAGGAATCAGGCACTCTGATGGCGGATTCGCTCTGAAAGCTCTTATCTTTTTATCCTAGTGCCAATTGCTTTGACGGCAAAGAGGTTGCATTTGGACATGTTTCCATTACGTTATTCCTTTTTTGTTCGTTCTCTTATACGGTTCTGTTGGCAACCTCCCATCACCCATTTTCCTCAAAATCATTCAATGACGTTGTTATGACGTTACGATGCTGTTGGACGCGCCCAAAAGGCCTCAAGCGTTCGGTTTTACTTACACTATTCTAGTAGAGCGAAAGAATTCATTGGTTAATTTTTATCTAATTTTTCAGTACACTCTATACCTCTTAGGCCTTACTCAGAAGCAGTTCGGTCTATATCTCGCTCGGCTTAGAGAGAGCAAGGAGTCACCATGGACCTAGTCAATGAGACGCGCGCAACAACTAGACCTATGAGCGATCGGGCGTAAGCACCCCCATAGGTGATACCGAAATCCCTGAGGTCGCGTAGGCTGAGCATTCGAACCCTGTTAAGGAACTGAGTTACTGTTGGATTATTCCAGTCTTGGGAATCTGGTCAGTTAGACAGAGACACGACAACGATTGTGTCGAGTGAAAATATTCGCCATCAGAGCGCAGACGCCTTAGGAGGAAGTTTTAGTTTGAAACATGCGGTCACGCCTACCGATGCTTCAGGGATTCTCGAGTGTTTCATTTAGAACGCTGCCCTGCACGTTCCCCCCATTCTAGCCTGAATCGTCAGCATATTGATCCGACAGTCACCTGCCGCGCATCACCGCTAGACAGATGGAGAGCTCACTTCCAATCTCAATATTTTGGCCTGCAAGCCTAATCCTGAGCAGGGCACCCTTCCCTGCCATTTGACCTGAATTTCGGTTGCGCGAATTTGTTACTGGGGCAGAACAAAATCCCAATCAAGGACACTCCTCGTCCACCTTAGGGATGCTGTAAACTCTTTGCTGTCAAAGGGTGTCTCGCTTGAGGTTGAGGTTGTTAATTCACCATTCAGCCAATTCTTTATTGGCTTGCGTTCGGCGGCATGGCCTTCCTCAAAGCCTGAAGGGATCGAAGCAATTTAAGACTACCCGACACCCCACCAAACATCAATATTACCCTACTGAATTTCAAGATCAGCTCAGCTCATCACCTTATTCCGAGAAAGGGCATCTTTCTCTGGTAGACCTAATTTTCGTTGTGCGGATTTGTTACTGAGGAAGGACAAAATCTGAACAAGGAAACCCTGAATACACGGACCACTGGCGCACTTGGAGAAAGGGACAGTGACGGGTGGGGCTTATCCTGAAAAATGATCAGAACCGTGCACTACACTAATGGTTTCCGTCGGCGCATGCAACCTTTTCCAAGTAAGTGCAAAGAAAACCTGGATTTGATTACCGAATGTGAAGACTTTCCAATACCAAAACGATTCGCACGAATGTAACACTTTCCTGGCATGTTCATGCTTTGAGTCAGGTATAATGGGTCTGAAAGCACCACTGTTTTGTCTTGTCGCCGCTCTGGAGTGGACAACATGTGGTGTTGAAATATATTACCCTCGTGACCCATGTTATGTTGTCACTAGGAAAAAATAATTGCAGATAGTGTAATGTAAAGTGCTGTGATTGTGATCAACACAGGGGACGCTCATAAAAAATTGCTTGAGATGCGCCACGCATATGGTTGCCTCTCAAGCACATACACCCTTGACGGAGTTTGGTTAATACATGTTTATAGTTGGTGTCATCGCAATCAGTCAGGGCGGCGTCATGAGGGGCGGAGCGGAATGAGCACTCTACCAGTAGTGATCGGTTAGGGGCTGACTGAGGAGGAAAACAAACGCCGCAGATGGACTCATTCCATTCCTCTCAAAACCGCAAGGACTGAGTGCGAGCGCGCTTAATCCCACTGTAGATAAGAGCTTTCATGGCACCACAGTTTTTGGCATACGTTCTCGAATCGGTCATGTTGCTACCTAATCCCGTATTCAATGTGAACAATTTTTTCGGATTTGTGCGTGACCTCAGTGTTCCTTTCACCATTTTTGCTTTATACCTTGTTTTCCTAGTAAGGCGGTGCGGGCGAGATTCAAGTTGGATTTGCCACCGTTGCCGTAGTTCTTCTAGGAGCGCGGTTGTAAGGGAAATGTTTGGAATAAACAAAAAAAATCAAAACAAGAATTTTCTCGATTGAGGTTCACGTAATCGGTATGAACGGGGTTAGACTCTCGATCGACAGACATACAATGAGGCGCGAGTTTGTCGAATTCCGAGGGCACTCTGCTTTCACAGAGGGCCTTTGTGCCGACCTTTCCATCTAGGTAGCCTTTTCTTCGGGTTCGACACGTATTGATGATGGTGGGCTAGCGACGATTGCACCAAGCTTCACAAGGGTTTCACCAAGTTTGTACCAGGGGTGACGATTTGTGAAACCTGGAACTAGGGACAGCAATGGTAGTACAAAAATGCTCCCCCGGTGGCACCCCGTCGGGACAAGAACGAGCGGCCCATACAATATACACAGGATCGGTACGTACCTGTTAAGGCGCAAATGACGTGTCATTGACGTCACATGGCATGTCAACCACGTGTCTTGATGGCATTGACATTGATACAAGGTTTCTCGTCACTAAAGGATCATGCGATGCGTCATTCCACTAGCATGTCAAATGACCTAACTGTTAACAGGCAACGAACCTTTGCTACACCTGCGCTATTTCCGTGGTATTCTAGTGGGCGGGAACTCACAATGACTGTCTTCCTCTTGGTGCTCCCTTCTTCCGAAGAGTGGCGCGTGAACAGGTATGGCTCAACAGTAGTGAATAACCGCCCATTCGTTCGTTCGCTGCGGAATTTCTTTTGAAACATTGCACGAAACAATTCAGTATGTACAAATGTGCTGGCACTTTTAGTCTGCGTTCATACTTTCCGGCAGCGTACAGCAGCGGCCTATAGCGTCCACCAGCGTTCCGAGTGACAGCGACTAGGAAAGTATAGTTATCGGTCTAGCGTCAGCCAGCGTCCACCAGCGTCTACCAGCGTGCGCCAGCGCCTAGCAGCGTCCGCCAGCATCCCGAGAGCTAGAGAAATATAGAACTGGGAACGCTGGTAGACGCTAATGGACGCTGCCACAAAGTATGAACGCAGTATTAAGAAAGAATTCAAGCTGGTACAAACAGGTTCTTGTTTAATAATTTCGGCTTGAGCTACGACCAATTTGCTTGTAGTTGAAGTTTCGACTCCCCCTATACCCTTATAGACATTACAATTATGAAATAGCAAAAAGTTGCGAAAAACATGGAATTGCAAAGATTTCATGCCCACATGTTCGAGGTTTACAGTCTGTGATAACGGTTAGATCTTTCCGCACTTCTTTGATCAAAAAAGATTCCTGTTTCGACTCCGCAGTAGAATGAACACATTCCTGTTGCTCCCGGGGGTCCCGCAGAACCAAGAAATCCAGATTCTCCTTTTAGCCAAGGGGTTCCACCG
>MU949909.1:0-15451 GCA_036418165.1 Cooperia oncophora
TAGTAGTGAAATTGTTGTGCTACCAAGAAAAATGCGATACGGTGAGAGATTAGCCGGGCTTTTGAATACAATCATAAATAATAGTAGTGAATTCAACATGAAGCCGCACAACGATAAGCTCCACAAGGCTACAATATAAATAATGTCAGAGGAGGAGTAGTACACCATGGTCTTCTGAAAAGTGTCAAGTACAAAGAAAATTGTCACCACGAGCTAGTCCATCTAGATATGTGTACTCTCGCAATATCGAAGAAATTCTAAGCGACTCATTTCGGGTAAACAAGAAGTTAGAGTGTATGTGCTGAAAAATTTCACCCTTGAATCCCTGCAAGGGAAGACATTTAAGTTTCTCAAATAGGCTTCCCTTCGGCAAGTACACATCACTGCGTGAATTCGAAGTAGGTCACCGTAACACACTCACACCAGGGGCAAGTGGTGCGCTAAATCGGCAAGGCGTCTAGGGTAAACATGCCTGACACAAAAGAATTTTTTGGTACTGAGCAGGTACTGCATGGCGCCTTTTTCAGCAGAAGGCACTGTTATATCGCCTTACAAGGTGCAACCTACCGACACAGATGCCCACCGCAACCTCCCGCTCACAAATATCCGCACGATCACATCGATGCTCAAATCGCTTTATTTACGAATTAAAATAGATATGAACGGCTGCACTGCTGCATATATTCATGAATGCATACACGCAGCCCTACAGGGGTGAAGGGCCCAGTAAAAAAAGTTACTTTGGCCGAATTACATATCAGTAAAGTTTACGCAGCCCAGATAGAAGACGTGGATACGAGTACCAGGGCGGAAGATACCCAAGATGTTCCTCGATAAGCAGGAGCAGGCTCTCGTCCCTCACCTTCATGTACACCAAAATATGAAGACATCTCCAATCGCAGCCTCACTGAAAAAAACGTCACCTCCAAACAGCTGCGAAACTTCTTGTATGGAGTCACCCATGGACAGCTACCTGGGAACCAGCACTCTTGATCTGGAAGACCTCCAACATCGAGCAGCTCCGACAACGTCGCTACGGTCCAGGATATCATCTTCACCGCAGTCGCCAAGGCGCGGGTTGATGGTATGGACCGGAAGTTCCTGGAATGGAAGACCGATATTTTCTTCGTGGCCCCGGACTGGAAGTGAGCGCTGACGGTTACATCGACCAACTCGAGGAGAATATCCTGCCTTCATGTCGTCGCCTGTACCATCTTGCAAACTTCGTACTGCTACAGGATTGGGTGCCAGCACGTGGAATCGAAGGGTGTTGGAAAAACTCTCGCCTACTTGGAATAAAGGGCGTTGAGAACCTGAAGAAGACGGAATATCCAAGTGTGTCACCTGACCTGAACCTCCTCGATTACCGGGTTTAGGCGGAGCTCAACAGGGTGGTCTACAGTGGCGGAGAAATCAACGACCACGCTGAACTCAGGCACCAAACCACGGTCGCGTGGCAGAATCTCTCGATGGCGCTCGTCCAGAAGGCTGTGGTGGAGTATCGCGATAGTGTACAATGTGTTGTTGAACATGATGGTGGAAATGTCCAATCAGAATTCAATAAAGATACTTATAGCGGCTTGAAAGTTAAGGAGGTGAAGTATTTTTTTATTGCCTTCTCCCCCTCCCCGTCCGTGTACCCTGTACCTGACGGGCGCTGCGCGAAAAAGACCTTGAACGACATCGTCTTTTATAGAGCAAATTCGTCAGTCCATGTGAGGTTCAGCAACAGAACCGAGCTCTTTCATCGGATCTCTGGCTCTTTTCCGCTCGTTCTGTATCGTCATTTTATCACTATATGACATGCGGCCTATCCAATAAGCCTGCATTCGTGCAGTAAGGGAGACAAACTTGACATTTTCTAGATCACTCTACGTCCTGCATTTATTTATACTCAGCCTACCGCTTTCCATTTCTACCTATATCCGCCTGAGAATGCTATGTCAAGGCAACCCCTATCCTCATCCGGACAATTGGTTAAAGGCTGTTGTTTTTTTTCTTCTTGTTTTTGTAATTCTGTGACATGAAGGAGGGCTTAAGCCCAGAGACGTAGTCAACAAATTTCGGCGAAACAGAAGACCTGTTCACTCCTAAACACAAGAACCCAGATTGTTGCCATATATTCGGTAGGACCAACGTTGCCCTTGGATCCGCCCAAAATACAACGATAGGAAGCAATAAACAGCAAGGAATGCACATTAAATTTTTATAAATTATCTGACGGTTTCTTTGAAGGACGAGTGCAATGCGCTGCGCAGTCCATATAGAGCAACGCTCCGGATTGAAAAATAAAAAATTTAACATCTACAATCTCGTAGAGAAACCAGATCTACACTGCAATTCATTGTAACGTCCTCGTGACCACTGTGAGTGTTCTGAGTGCAAGATCAGCTTTTTCCTTGCTAAAAGTTTCTTGCCAAAATTTTGCGCTATTTTCAATTTTTGCTGCGTGACCCTAAGAACCCTGTACCCCAGATGAGGGAGCTCTCTCAAAGCGCTCGAGGAGCAGTTATGATCATAAAGTTATCTGCGATGACTGTCAACAACGGTGTTTGAAACAAACGTATAGTACCCTGCACGAAAGTTGACAGTCACCTTTCGCAGTTAAAACCACCGCTGAAACGAAAACGTCCAACTCATTAAGCAGGCAGCGAGTAGATCCACCAATAGCATCCAGCGGAAGTTTCTAATGGAAGAAAAGTTCTTCTCACGATCAGACTAGAATCTGGGTTTTTTTCAAGGGTTCGCATGTTGTCACCTCATCTAGGCTTTGACAGACTGCAGCAAGGTTCTTTACGAATAGCGCCTAGTCGCTTTTTCGAATGATGGTGCTATCGAGTACGCATTGTGCCTGTTTGCCGGAAGATTTAATTTGACGTACATAAAATGGTAATAATACAAGTAATGTATGTAAGGAAAGGTGTGCGTAAAATTCAAGTCACGTATATATGGAAAGCTGTGCTTTCAAGTTCTGCACGAATCTTGAAGGCAACTGTTTGAAGGTGGCAATGAAGGATGACGGCTACAGAAACGGGATTATTAATGTTATCTCAGCTGTTAATTGCAAACAGGGAGTGTGCACTTTCTGAAGTGAGTGTTTTTGCCGAAGATTTTTGCGAACTAGAAAGTACATAGTGCTATTCCTGCAAAGTAGTAGGGTGCTTTTTTTCTAACATAACCATCAGAACGCTATTTCTCCCTCTATTTATTAAATAGACGGTATAGAATTGTTCCAGCTGATTTGCTCCTTTTTGTGCTAAGTATCACTTTACCTCTTTTGATTTAGTTATGTGAGATTACAACCAGAGCCTCCATGTAATGCCAGGCCTAAAGCATTGTCGTTTCCACCTAATAAGTTTGTGAGTACTACGAAATTGATGAGGAGAATTTGCGTCATTGGCAAAACCTATGTAATCGAATTAACAAACAATAATGCTTCCCTAATATCATGTGAATGGCTGAGGAATAAACTGCAAAAATACGACAACCCCAAGGCCTTATTCACAGCATGCCAGCTTTATTGAGCTAAGCACTCAAGGAATGCATTCCCGAAGAGAATTCTGACCATGAGTCTAAGAATACAGATGGCTAAAAACGTCTCCGTGAGGGTGTCACGATCGTCATTTGCATACTGTATGGCTTAGAGTCATCAGAGCATGTGGTTGGTAAGGAAGAGAGCAAACGAAGCCGTAAAGATTGCCCAGGAATACTGATTCTCCAGTACTCGCCCTAAAAACTCGCTGAATGTTCGAGGCCAGCCCTGTTCAACTCTATTGTTCATGTGGAAACAGGTAGCTTGGATATCAACCGCTCAGCAGATTTCGGGCCACCCAACAGAAATTACCATTAATTTTTGCCGTCATCATTCACTTTACTCCGAAACTGAATAACGATACAACGCGTTGAACAGAACACGCAGTCATCATCAGAAAGGAGCAATGCAAACATCTAGAGTACTTAGGTTGCCGGAGAGATTTAATCACACTTTTTCAAAAACTCAATCAATTCTGTACTTAACTCGAATCTAAGAAGTTGTGGTCGAGTAAATAGTGAACCGGTATTACCCTGGCTAATACTCTTCCCATGAGCACCACTCACATGTCTCGTACTTCTTCTTTTTTTGCAATAGGGACCAAAACTGCGTCCCGTTCCGTTAGTACCGACCCTCAACCCCTGCCAAACACTTTCTTTTACTTCACTACCCTGGTTAGCATAAAAGCTAAGAGCTCAAATTGAAGAAAGGGGCATAGGGCCCCCACTTGAAGGAATCCATTTACGATGCCAGCGCTCCAAAGCGGGGGTGTGCATGTTTGAAAACGAAGGGACGTCTGAATGTTCAGGTGAATTCACCTAGAGGGAGCTGCGGCTCGTCAAACTACTGAAAAGAGAAGCTGCTCCCACGGCCAATCCCTATAAGGGCGCACAGGAGATCTGAAGCTTTGTCGATTAAAAGGAAAAATTTGTCCGCCTTCAGCATAACAGCACAGTCCGCACTCTCAAAAGAGGTCGAGTTGATCATCATTCAGTAGAACTGGATGCCCCCACCTTGGCACCGATGGAGCGTGGACACTGCTCCACCTAACTGCTAGTTGTTGTCCGGGCTATCCCCTAAAAAAGCTTCACAACCAGCCCAAGTCAATATCGAGATGATACTGAACATTGCGACGCCAGCCGACATGTGGAGCGACATAAGGTCTCAAGAACTTGCAAAAATCCCGCAACAATAATGCTTCATGCAATGATCTTATTTGTCTCTTCATAAAAAGATAGCCTAGTTTCGAAAAATTTCATGAGACTTCTCTAAGTATCAGAATGGAACCAGTATCAGCAAGGAAGACCTACACGAAGGTACCCAGTCCGATGATCCAAAAAAATCACAAGAGGAAACGCCAAAAAAGCTTCCTTCTAGCCAGCAAGATACTCCCTTATCCACTTCAACAAGGGCATGCCTTCTGAGAAAATGCTTTAGTTTCCGAATGGGTTTGGCAAAGGGATCGAGAGCTTGAATGGCTCGGATCTTACATCTGTTGCGTTTTCTCCGAAAGCGCAAATCCCATGTTGAATGGTGTCTCTAATTTTGCAAACGATTAGCACTGAGGAAGAAACGCTCCTTGGAAGTTTCTCGAACAGTTGCTACTGTGAGTCTACAGGGGGGGCCAAAAAAAGTCATTCCGGCCGAGTCACATATGAGCGAAGTTTTCGCAGCCCAGACAGAGGAAGTGGATATGAGTACCAGGGCGGAAGATACCCAAGATCTTCCTCTATAAGCAGGAGCCGGCTGCCGCCATTCACCTTCATGTACACCAAAATATGAAGTCATCTCCAGTCGCGGCCTGAGTGGAGAACGCCTTTGGAATTCACGTGGCCTCCAAACAGCTGCGGAACTTCTTGAATGGAATCACCCATGGATAGCTACCTGGAGACCAGTACTCTTGATCTGCAAGACCTCAAACATCGAGCAGCTCCGGCAACGTCGCTACGGTCCAGGACATCATCTTCACCCCATTCACCAAGGCGCGGGTTGATGGTGTGGACCGGCCGTACCTGGAATGGATGAACCGATATTTTCTTCGTGGGCCCCAGACTGAGGGTGTGCGCTGGTGGCTACATCGAGCAACTCGAGGAGAATATCCCATCTTCATGTCGTCGCCCGTACCTTCTTGGAAACTTTGTACTGCTACAGGATTGGGTGACAACACATTTAATCGAAGGGCGTTGGAAAAACTTTCGCCTACTTGGAATGGAAGAACGTTGAGTACCTGGAAAAGATGGAGTATTTAAGGGGGTCCTGAACTAAACCCCCTCAATTACTCGGTTCGGGCGGAGCTCAACAGGGTGGTCTACAGTGGCGGAGAAATCAACGATCTCGCTCAACTCCGGTACCCACTCACTTTCGCGCGGCCGAATCTCTCGATGGCGCTCCTCCAGAAGGCTGTGGCGGAGTATCATTATAGTATTTAATGTGCTCTTTAATATGGTAGTAAAAATGTCCGATAAAAATTTAATAAAGTGTAACTTATAGCGCCTTGAAAGTCATGGAGGCAAAATGACTTTTTTTGGCCCCCCCCCCTGTACATTTGGATGTGTACGACCCTCTGAGCAATGCTCGGTTTGTTAGAGGTTGAAGGCATTATGCACTCCTGCTATCTTTCATCGGCGTATAGGGTCATGGAGTGGAGTCTTGCGGAGTCTTGTGAAGCAACTAAATGATAGCAGGCAAAGTTGTGGGACCACCTGTCAACTCTTGTGGAGAGTACCTATCGACTCTTTCAAAGCCACGAAATACCATGTGAACACCATTTACCATAGTGGCTCGACGAACTTACTCCAGCTTCACAAGAGTTCACAGGTTTCACCAGAGTGAGACTTGTAAACCGGAACTAGTGAAGCAGCGAAACGCAAAATCCCCCCCCCCCTTGCTGATTGTGTGGTGAGTGGGTCCGCAACATCAGTAGCGAGCCGCTTTCCCGAGTATATTACAAGTTGGAGAAAGAATGTGCAAATAAAACAACATATGAAGTTGTTTTGTCATGACTCTCGCGGATAAATCAGCACTTGAGAGCCGGGCAAAACACTCAATTGAAGCTGCAGAAAATCTTCTAAAAAACGCACAACTGGTACATACAATACCGCCTCCAATTTTCGTAAAAACGGACCAATCCGTGGCAAACCGTCGATTTCAAAAAGTCAGGGGCGATAGCATATCTCGAATCAGGGCTAGCATGATCTATCTGAAGACTCGTACTCATTGGGCCAATTGACCCAATCATCTTCAATTGACCGAATCAGGTAGAGTAATGAGCGACGGCGACGGTGGCAAAATTAGAATTCGTAGGAGCTACCGTTACGAACACGCAAGGTATTCCGAACCATAAAAGATCCAGTGCACTTAGGCAGTATCTCAGTTCCGACAAGCACCAACCAATGAAAAAAATCATTAAATAAAAATGAATGTAGGGCAATTCTGTTACAATTGACGTGAATAGATGTGATTAAACTTTTGCCGAACGTCCTTTTGAAATGACTTTCTTTTCCGTGAAAGTCGATCAATTTACTGCCACACCTGCCGGTCGCCTGAAGGCGTAATTAATCAATGGGAAAGAATAAAAAGAAAAGCACTAAAGGAAACACTTTAGTTGAAGGCAAGACATTAGGTGCAAACGGCTGGCTCTTTTCGTAGCTTGCTGTTTAGCAGACAAGTCATCTTCTTGGAAGACCTCCGGGGCTCGTCAGTGGTTGTGGTGGACGGCGCAAAGAAATACTGCCTAATATCAATGTTTCCCTTTCACTGTTCTTTTTCTAAGGAAAATTCTCAGTAATTGAACTTTCACGAGGAGATAATCCTGATGAATGGCATTTTCTCGTTCCGAACCCAACTTGATATTTTATTCCTTCTGCCCACTGCCAGTTCTCGTCTGAAGGTAGATTCTACAACTTTGTTGTTTACAAACGATTACAAACGAGTGTTGGCAATGGAAAAGGCTCATAATAGTTTGAACCACTTTTGAGTTATTGCTGTCAGTTCATAGCGATCTTTTTCTTGTATTCCAATGATAATTTGTACAAGGTAAATCTGCAACTGTGAAGAGCGAGAAAGTGATGCCGCCTTCATGAGAAATTTTAATTAGGGACTTTTTATAATTTATGTCAGAAACCTCAAAGGTCAAAAGGCCTCTTTTTGAGTGAAAGTTTGATTACGGGGATTGTTCGAGGCTCTGATCACGAATGTCACGTCGCATTTGTCATTGGCCCTATATGGCGATAGTAGGCGCCTGCCGCTAACAGTCTTTTTCGCACCAAGTTAGATACATATGAACTCTTATACGTGGGTTGTTCGAGTCCGTGCTTCATCCTTTCCAGCTGACGCTAAGGGGCACCAATTTGACGCCACTGGGTTGCTTTTATTACTGAATTCAATATAAACTTTTAAATCTGCATTAATTGGCACCCTCATTACAAACATGTTCTTCCTTTTTAGAGCTCTCACCATGTGGCGCCAATGAGCGCCAACTTGGCGAGCAACAAGTCCTAACGAACGAATCTTAACGAAAATCGATGTACACGTGCACACTGCGGAATTCTGACATCCTGATGAGAAAAATTGCGTGTATTTTGGCGGCGGTATACGTGAAGCATCTGGTTATCCGCGCACTGTCAAGGCTGAGTATTGAAGAAAAACAAACCCTCCTGGGCTCAGTCTTAGCAGAGCTCTGATGAACTATCATGTAAAAAAGTGTGTAGGTGCGGCCGTCCATGATTTATTGATGTATAAATGATGTGAAAAAGCAAAAAGGCCACAAAAACAGAAGTGATAGTAGGAAATCTGAGCCATGATCGCGCTGAATAAAGATCGTGATCAAGGGATCGGGGTTGAGACTATCCAAGGATGGTGGGAATAGCACTCCCCGCAAGACTGCTCAATCATTTTGCGAAATTTGACGCAATGGCAAAAAGTGGTTCACAAGGGCAACATGAGCCAAGCGATGCTTCATAGCGGACGTTTGCGGGAAAACGCCATTGTCCCACGCGGCACTCTCCAGCCAAACGCGATTGTCGTCAATGTGTTAAGAAAATTGCTTTCACGTCAGCGTACTGAGAGACTCCTTCACATTTGCTCTGACAAACAACTTTTCCATACATGGTCTGCCTCCATTCGGACAGACAGAGCTCTCTTATAGAGTACCGGCGAATCGTTTCAGCGGGAATCAACTGGGAAGCGTTGATTCAGAATTTGTGAGATTCTCTTTCAGCACAGTTGAGTTACTTACTGCATTATCTTCAGTATTCGTGTCCGAGAACTCATTGTTTTTTTATTAGGAAACGTGCCTTCAGAGAAGCATTCTGAGCCATTGCCGCTATTACCCAGGGAAAAGCATCGTAGGTCATGCTTGGCTGCTAGTGACAGGGGCTTATAAGACAATATCGCGGCTGCTATTATGGATAGTGGCGTTTAGTTACAAAATATAGTCGCTGAGTGATTTCTCAGGCAAGAAAACAGCAAAGAAAATTGATGGAGAACACCCTAGGTGAGGACCCCTGATAGCCTCTCCGTACGAGTTCTCCGACATGCTCGCTTTATTCAAAGCGATCTCCTGTCGCCTCTGGCTCACTTATCATTTCTTCTCGTCAACCAATTAGAAGCGAAAAAAATGAGGAACGGTGCGTTGAAACCCTCGTGACAGAAATAGTTCTCGAGTTTCAGATTGCGTGCCAACTAGTGAGGTGTCAGAAGTGCCAATTACAATGGCCACAACGCCTTACTGTGGAGCTGCGGAAAAGGGGCAGCCTCAGAGTCAGACTATTAGAAATAAAGAAAAATAAATATTGAGGAAAGGCGTACACTCCAAAGCACAGATGATCCGTTTCGCCCGTTATCGCAGACGAATCATCGATGTCTTACCAACTTCCCGGGCTCTTCTGTGCCACAGGATTGACGACATGGACTATTTTTACAGGGTTGGGAACTGGTTGAACGCGGAGAGCCTTTGAGCTGGAAGTTATGCAATTTCAATCCCGCCTGTAAAAGCTCGCAATCCGAGAGTGTGCTTTGGCTGGCGCGTATTGTCATTGTAGCTTTAGGTTTCGGATTTTCAGTCTGGGGGTAAGCGGACTGATGTCTCAAATGATATAGCCTCAAAGCTATTAAGCTGATAGAGAGGTGAACTCGGTGGCCAAACGGAAAGCGCACGCACTTGATGAACGCGAGTTTGAGCCTCTTTTGAAGTTAAATATTTTGCTTATAGCTCAGCTTTCTTCACTGCTGAAAGACAGCAGTACCTACACGAGGTTGGCAACAGCCGCTGCGTATGCGTTTTTATTTATGATTTGTACACCACTGGAAGGTGATGTTGAATTCACAATGATTTGAACTCTGGAACTGAATGATTCCTAGAAGTAAAGGTTGTCCAATGATTGCCGGTAATTCAGAGAACCAGTGCATATCTCTGCAGGTCTTCCAATATCCTCGGTAACTTCCAAGTTTGTCGCAGTTGCTGAAGTGCTCGCTTCAGTCATTCCAGTTTCTGTCAAACTTCACTTCAGTCCAGTGCTAGGAAGAACGGCAGATGAAGAGCACAGGAAGTTGCTGAATAGTATCAGCAAATTCATAGCAGCCACATGTGCACTCAAGGGGCAATGATGAAAAAAAGAGTAGCTTTGTTCTCATACCATGTCGACTACAAGAAGGTTTAAAGTGTCCGGAACCATTTATTAAAAGGGAAAAAAATGGAAAGTCATTAGAAGAGAAAGCATGTGTTGCACTCACTAGTGTTCATGTGAAAATGCCTAATATGAGAAAGTTGCAGGAAATCTGAAGTGATATTCTCATGATGAGTAAATTTTCATTTCCTCGCGGTCACCGTTAATCATCCTACGTCTTCTCTATTACAGCTCCACTGTTTTGAAAATTTTCGTAAGACACCTGTTTCCCTGTGACTTCAACTTCTAATAAGAGTTCCACAGTAATTGCTAGAATACTCTAGAGTACAGCGCTCGTTATCGCTGACAGTTATTGTCCATTAAAAATATGTAATAGAGGAGATGCCTGAACATGCCAGAGTTTAACAGACTTTATATTACTCTGAACTCGTGAATCCATTCAAAAGCACAAAACAACTATCATTCAAGATATAAAAGGAGAGCAGATCCTAACGAACATAAAATAGAGACCGGAATCAGAACAGTACCCGCTCAGTCGGAATTCTAAAACTTTGCAAAACTTTATAAACTACAAGATTATAAGTCCAGGAAAATAGGTGGAACCGAGAACTCCCGAAAATTGCACGCGAGATGAAATGTCTCGGCCTCATGAACGCACACAGCTACGCCTAGGCCGGTTTAGTTACCCAAGTTTCAATTGTTCTTGTCAGCCTGTGTTAACCACCTTTGCACACCCTGGTCGATGTACTTTTCACCATTCACTCAAATCCTTGTGCGCGGTTTAGCGTCTAGCGGTGGAATAAGCTTCAGCGAGATAAGGAAGCTATAGCGACGTCAACCTTACCTTCCCACACCCGAAGTCAGCTGTCGACTACGCGTACACTCGGATGCGCTGCGTGCACTCGACGTCTCCATGAATCAGTTCTACGGGAAGTCAGGAAGAGTCCCGCCTGTTGTCACGGAATTCTGAGTCACAATCTTTATCGCCGCCTAATTAGATGAATAGTCACGATCCCTGCAATTGATGCGGTGTCGAAGCGGAAAACTGGAGCGCAGCCAGAAAAGCTTTCCCGCCAACTATTGCGGAGGGGAATTGTATTATTGGTACAGAAAGCCGCCTTAGCAGCGCTCCGGCAAACGCCCGGCCACCGCACTATTGCTTGGAAGAATCACAACTGTGTATTCCACAATTCTTGGAAAACCTGTCAGGAAATTGAAAGGAATAGGCTGAAAGCACATTTGCAACTCTGTTGCTGAAGAAGCGTTATAATGAGTCGCCTTTTTAGCTCATCACAGAGCTGCAGGATTGTGGAAATCGGGAATCTGCAGGACTTTTTTGAAGGACTTCCGAAAACTGCTCGTCCTCTCCGATGATACACGCTTCAACCTTGTCTCTTTCGAATTCTTCCGGCTCCATCCTAGACACCGTTTGACGAATCGCCGATACGGACTCACGTAGTAGATCGTCACAACTGGATCGATGAGAGTGGCTGAAAACTGAAATTTCAAAGCCGAAACTGACAGTACCAAAAAAATTTAGAGTATGTCCTGTTGTATCCCACCTTCAGAGGTGAATCCGAGATATTAAGAGGATTTGCAATACAGCAATTGTCATCACAACCATTTTGGTTGGGAAACCCTGCCTGGCCGCATCGATGTGTGCTACGTTGTGGTAAAAAAAGTACAAGGGGTCGTACTTGATTGCAGGAGGGATACTCTGCCGTGAGAACACTTTCTGATTGTTAGTTCTGCTCACCAACCAGGAGAAGATGAGAGCAGTCCTTCTGCTTCTTATTCCACTTGTGAATTAGCTAGCACCGATAGAACTGTTTTCAAACAGCACTGTTTACGAACTGCTATCGAGAAATGTGCCTTCAAGACTGCAGACCCTGTCTGCGCTCTGTGTGGCCACAGGTCCCCAATGAATCAAAAATTGCAAGAATGACGACATAAGTCTTAACAAAGACTCGGACGCTGGAATACATGCGGTGATAGTGTCCTTAAGTAGTGGAACCTCCGCTCAAGTTCTGTGGCCGGTACTTTGAGGCCACTGAGGGATCTCGGCCAAACCGCTTTGTCAGAGAGCCTACGAAAGTGAACGCTGGGTGTATATGGACCTACCATTAATGAGGCAATCGTTGAGGCACCGCCTCCGTCATCAATGGGTAACTCTGCTCAGTGGTGGAACGTGTTTTTAAATTTGCTGTTAGGTGAAAGACAGTTATCCGTGATTAATGTGAGGAATTTGATAAAGTCACTTACCAAGACTCAAACATGATGTGATGAAGTAGCAATAAAAATGGTAGTGAACCATTCCAAACTGTGTCAACATAAATGATATCGAAGCAGGAAAGACAGTGAACAGTGGAATTATCGATTGCACGGTGAGTGCCTAAAAATGAATGGGTAGCGTGCGTTAAAGGTACAACAAAGGCGGGAAAAACTTATCCCATGCGCGTATGCGGCGCGGTTTCTTCACGGCGCCGCGGCGGCAGGGCGGAGCGAAAGGCGATGGCCCGCGTCTCCGGCGCTGTGCTCCAATCCAGCAGCCTCTTTTATGTGGAAGGAAGAGGAGGGAAAAGTAGAGAGAGGAAGGGAATTGAACAGATAGTGGGTGCATATGTGAGTTAGTGGTAGTGGTAGGAGATCACAGAAAAGTCGACTATCACGAAACTTCAGTGAATGGCAGAACTGGCGGCATAGTTCCCTTCGATTGTGAAAACGACGCAAGCAGCTTTTACACGAAAGTTCAAGCTGAGGTTTGGCAAATTGCCAACAGTTGGTTGTGACCTTATAACGCTATAACGTCACGTCCCATTCGAAGGGAATCATTCTGCCAGTTCCGCTGTTGACTGAAATAATACGCTCTGATTCTCGACTTTTCTGTATTCTCTGCTCACCATTACCACTAACTCACCTATGAGCGTTCACTATTTGTTCAATCCTCTTTTCTCTCCTCCTCCTTCCACATAATGGGGCATAAAAGGGGCTTCTGATTGAAGCACAGTGGCGGAGGCGCAAGCGATCACCCTTCGCCCGCCCGTCGCCGCGGTGCCGTGAAGAAACCGCGCCGCATACGCGCACGGGTGAGTTTGTACACAGGAGCCTAGGTACGAAAGTTATGCACTAAGAGGTATGAAAAAAGCAGTAGGCTTCCAAAGTCCTCAGGTAGCCACAAACTCTATTCTCTCTATCGTCGGTGAGCACTTGTTGGGCCTTAATTAGTTCTCATTTGCTGGGAAGTTTACCCTTCTGTCAGAGAACAGGACAATAAGTACAGGATAGCAAAGGTATAAAGTATTACAACACTGCGCGTAAACCTGCATGGGTCAATCCATAGCCACTTACTTTTCCCCTTTAACGACAATACTTTAATAGCTGCCATTACTTATTGTCACATGCGTCAGCGTTTCCATTCTGCCCATTTACCATACCTGGTACCAATATCACATATAGTCCTGTGACTCGCAAGAGCTATGAATTCCGTCACCCATTTTCTTCCCAATTCTCCAGAGGTTTCTCGGATTCCCTCCAGTTTTTCGCAGAAAACCATCTTCGACCGGGGCGGCTGTACACACATAGCGCAAGGCGTCAGCAATCGTCAACGTCAACAACCGAACAACGTCAACAACCGAAAAAAATACGACCCCTCTTCCCAACGACTGAGTACGACACCCTTGGTACCTCTTCATATTGTCCCCTTCAGTTTTTCTTCGTCGCGTCAGCGTTCTGCATTGTGGACTTGCATACGAAATAAACCATAGGAAGCAGAGCATTATTTTGAGTGTGTTGAGCATCTTGTCACTGTCGGACCACACGGCAGTCTAATTCACCAACGAGGCGTTTATGAAGAGCGTTACAGGCTCCAAGCAGCGTCAGGCTAAATACTGCTTACCTTTACAAGTCTCTGAATACAAACTGTAGTAGTGTGATGTTGTACGAAAGACGGCCTCGACAACGTACTGTAAATCTTCCATCGACAGAGATACATGACTGCGTAAATAGGCACAAGTAAGAACGTCACACAGAAGGTTACCCACAGCATACAAGCCTAAATCAAGTAAAATAAAGTTTATTGCTTGTTTTGTGCGTTGTTAGGTGCACTTCTGACTCAAAATGGCTCAATCTTTTGACTGAATCGCTGTCTTCACAGGCTGACGGTCCCACCGTTTAGATGACAAAGTCATCTGTGGCAAGGACAAATACTTATAGTAATGACGATGAGATCATTAAGCCGTCGGTTTTGCAATCAGGAAAGAAATTCTGGAAGGGCATGCGCACAAAAAAATTCCCAGCTGTAAGACCACGACGGAAGGGAAGGGTGAGAGGTACGTCAACCATTTTTTTTCGTCCGTACTTTTTCATTTGTAGGCTGGAGCATCCCTCCTGGAAGTGACAACTCCATAATCTATCCTAGATTCCTCAGCCGTTCAGTTCTATTCCAATGATTGTGTAACTGAAGTAGGGCTTTTTCCTTCAGAGTTCCTACTGCAGTACCACACTGATTCGAACATAAATCAAAGCGACATCCACCGCGATTTCCTTTTTTCTGCTGTAGAAACACATAAGCCAAAAGTATTACAGAAGGTTCACCAACCTGATCAACCCTAGTTCCAACGACCGTGCGATAGGTGCCCCTGTAGTTTCGCGCACCCGCGCCCGACTGTGTGATTCATGTAAGTTTTATTCGCATTCCATAATCGCTGGACGTACTTCCATAGTTGATGACACCAACCTTGGAAAGAAAACCACTTACCTGTGGATGAGGGGGTTGGAAGTCTTCTTAGCACCACCAAAAACTTCATTTTCCCTGATGAGACTTCATGTTCACTAAGCAGCGAATTCAACTGTGAAACAAATTTTCCCAGACCAAGTACGAGCCCTCCCTCACCTCCCCCCAGCAAACAAATACGACCCCTGTTGGGAATTCCCAACGATGAGGTGCCCTGATCTAACGTCCCGTGGTTTTTTAGCCGCGATCCCCAGTCGCTTGCTCTTTTTTTAAATACACTCACCACCATCACAAGAATGCTGAGTTATGGGCAAAAGTCGGACCACGGGCGGGATTCGAGCCCCCCATCGTTCCGGCTTCTTTCCCGTGCGATGCGTTCCCTATACTCGCTACCGAGGCCACTTTTGACCACTCAGCTCAATGGCTATTTGTGCCATAGCCTTACAGCACTCACACGTTCAACGTGATGAGCCGGTTAGCCGATATCGGCAGTGAACCGCAAGGCTGAAGGCTTTTTACAAGTTAACAAAGCATCAGCTTGAAACTTGTAAAGAGCCTTCA
>MU949911.1:0-13389 GCA_036418165.1 Cooperia oncophora
GCCCAGTATATATAGGGCTTCGTCCGCGGATTTGGTATGGGCCACTTCATAATTTTATAAAATGAGCTGTGAATTCGACCAGCTTATTTCCAGTTAAACTCCCGTCTCCGACAACGATCACATTCCTCATGTCTCACCGTCTGAGAAGACAATTTATCCTTGGACCCGCCTCTTATCTGGCATGGGGGTCAGGATGATCTTCATCAACCTCAAAGACCGGACCTAGGCCTGACAGTTCGCTTATTAAGGCTTACCAGCTCACTTATAGGTGATGAATATATTATAAGTTATCGCAAGTAGTCCCCCTTGAAGCAACGCTGGAGGCAGCGCCCCGCCCACTGGCCAGCGCCACACCCAACTCTCGCTGCTAAAGGGTTCCCGGTGGTGCGGTTGTTCCGCTGCTAGCTCTCTCCATTTATGGTGAGAGTGAGGTGGTAAGTAGAAAGAACTGTTATGCTTCGATACCAACAAGTAAGCACTCGTCCGACCACGGCCTTTCTTCGCGTAGAGCTCGTACAAATGTGTGTTCACCACGTGGTTCTATATGTGACATTTCGGACGAATTTTTTTCTGCTTTTATCTACTCTTTATTATCTTTATCTACTCTTTGCAATTATTTATCATCTTGTCATCAGTATTTGAGCCGCACAACTCATCATTCTTTGCATGCAGCATGGCTTTAACTTCGGGGTCCTGTTCGCTACACTACTGACATCCTCAGCTCACTATTAGTATTTCTACATATTAGGATCTCTACAGAATCTTTAGAAGTCCTGCCATCGGTGAAACGACGTAGTTATATAGCTGTTGGAGTTACTTCTGACACCCTTTCTGTCTCAATGAAGTTTGCTAAGGTGGAGAACTGAGGTTTCCACGTTTCTGTGGCAATTTTCACTGGGTTCTTCCGGTTTTGAGCCAGAAAAGGTGCTGTCACCTCAAAAGGTATACCACTCTTTTGGGACCAGGTGGTCGAGACGGGGAATAACATATTTTCGAACCGTTTTATCCATTCTTTCTGAACCACCAAGCCTCGAAAGATATAGTTTTCTCCGCGCAGTTCGACTTGGTTCGTCACTGGGCCAAGTTTGTTAGGCCCTCTTGTGAACATTTGTAGACTCTTGACTAAAGCGACTCAGCGGCAGGTTCTGGTTGAGACAACCTCTGAAACTGACTTCGCCGTGGGTGGCTTCAGCTGACCTAGCCCCTCGACTCGAAGCCGATGGCAATTGAAGCCCACACAGGTCAGCAAACGGGGCGAGCTCGTTTGTGATGGCGATGCATTCGCCTTTCTCTACATTTTGGGACTTTCAGCGCATATCCAAAAGCCTCAAAAGTTTTGCGTGCAGAAGTCAGTCAGGTGGCTGTGAAGATTTTGATGCGAGAACTCCTGATAGTAGCACCCTAGAGAAGATTCACAGGGTGCCAAAAGTCATAGAGGGTCGAACGTAAGCGCCGTTTTTCTTTTTTGATTATGAGTCTGAAAAGGTCACACTTTCGCCTACACGCAGGGTGAGTGGATTATCCATATGGGTGAAGTGAAGGTGTCATACGTCCCTTCTCCAAAAGAAGGTCCCGGAATAACCCCTCTCCAAACTGTTAATTTTAACTTCTCCTCAACCGGTTTGTTTTCCGGGTACCCTTCTTTGAATAACCGTAACTCTCTAGGAAACGGGGAATTCGTGAAAGCATTGTGCAGTAATTTTGAATAAGATCCATCTCACTGTAGCGCTGGGGCTACACGTCCTATCAGTCGATTGTTCAGGACGTAGTTTGTCTCCCTGATGAAGAACACGCTCTGGTGAATCGTCGTTCCGTTTGTCCTGGTGATTCATCGAAGGCATTAGCATTTCCACGTCGACGAAGACGATTCTTGACGTGAACATGCTCACTGTTCTTCTCTCGGACAGGCGCAAGCGAGGAGCGTGTAGGTAGTTACAACATAACGCCCTCCCTAACCTTACATCTGTCTTCGCTTTTGTACTGCTAATACTACCTTCTCCCAAACTCTCACGGGACAGCTGCGTTCATGAACTGTAGAAGACTCTGAATACTCAAGATTGTTCATATAGTTTTCGTGGAGCGAAAGATGCCTGTTAGAGAGCCGGTTGGCGCGGTGCCAGTCGGCTTTCCTCTAGTTGTAGTAGCCTGCTAGCTTCCACAATCACTAGAGAGCGCGACCGCCGCTGAGCGCAAGCCAGTCCGCTCACACGCCAGCAAGCCATCAGCGAACAGGACTATAACGCACGCGTGGGGAACTGCTTGTCCTATTAAATAAGGCGGGGATTTTTCTCAGGAATCAAGTCATGGAAAATGTAATGTTTGGAGAAAATGATGCCACTCTAGATCCAAGCGCATTGCCCTTCTACAGTCTCCACCAAGTCAAGGTTTTCCCAATTCCTGATCACTTGTTCAGACAGCATTGTGATGTATAAAATGGTGATGTTAATAGAACTCCCTCTGAAAGAGGATCTCGGTACGACCCCCTTCCCTGAAAGGGGGTCACAGTACGACCCGCCCCCTTCCCCAACACCTACCTACCACTTTCCTACATGTTCCAGCTTCCAACCAGTTTTTCCGAAATTTCTCGAGAATTTGCTACTTTCTCCCCAAAAATTTTCCATCGAGAGGGGGGGGGTGCGGAGAAGGTCGTCAGGAAATCAAACTAGCCTATTTTCATCTATACGAAGTAGTAAATAGTAGTAGAACCCTCCCAACGGCCCAAGAAAAGCCTTCCGCATGTGTTTCGCCGCAAACGACGGTGTTCCTGCTTGGTGAATGCGGACCAAGAGTCAGTGAATGGGCATTGACTTGAACGTGAAACTCTCAGAGTTGAAGACGCTTTCAGATGCTTCATGTTCCTGTTGGTCGAACGCATGGTGGACTCCAAAGAGGCTGATAAAGATCAAGCACCTAGTTTTTTGGACACTGTCCTCTAAAAGCTAGAGTTTGGACAGAACGGTGTCAAGCTGCTGATGGCAAAGTCTAGGCCACAGATTAGCTTCCTTAGAGAAAAATTCCACAACAGTCAGATACGCATTGCGCCCTCTTCACTGACGCTGCTCTGCCTTTATTGCGAAAAAGAAGATTGCCCTGCTGAAGAACCGGTTGTTGAGTGTCTCCGCCCATCTGCGTATCGCGGAATATGTTTTTACTTCGCTGTCCGAAGTTCGACACCACACACTTCTGCAACACTGAGGGAGGGGAAGCCGGATCCAGGATAGTGAACGCTACGCACAGCCCCAAGGGAGAGTAGAGCCTGGAGCGGAGATCTTCTGCGAGATTGTCGCCAGACCTAATACCACACCCACAAATTACAGTGAATCCCCTACCCCTGGAAGGAAGTCTTAACGGTGATGAGCCCGGACGTTAGAGTAAAAAGAAAGGGGATGGTGGGCGGTGGAGTGGTGGATTGGTTTTTTTTTTGTAATCTGCATAGTTCTTGCAAGGCGCAGTGGAGACTGGCACTGACTGAAAGCTCATCAGTCTCCTTTCGCGAAACCGTCGCCTTTTTTCAGCAGGGGTGCAAAGATTCGATACTTTAGCGTTCTGTCGACGCCTTCAAAGGCGCACGTCTTCTTACACTATGGACTATGGACTGGCTCAAAAACCGTTGGTTGCCAGGACAATTAGTGTGTCAACAATTCGATTTTCCTACTAGTTCCTTCGTCCGTGGCAAGGTTGTTTCTCTACTCACAGTCAGTTGACTGGTTTTCCTTTTTTGGTTGAAAGACAACTCGACGGGGATCGTACCAGTTATTCCATTCTAACCTGTTCCAACTTTGTAAGGCACTGCTTGTTGGGCACTCACATCAACTTCATTTACTTTTTTGCTATTATCAGCAGCGGTGGCTCATAGGTGGGCTGAAGTTCTACACACTGATTAATTTGATAATGCGTGATTTACCAATCGTTTCTATAGGGAGAAGTTTCTCTACTTTGAAATATCTCTGGAAAATTGGACCACGAAACTAAAGAAGGGTTAATCACGCGTTGTTCTCGCACCGTCGCAGACCATTTCCCACTCATTGCAATTGATGCCACGTGCGCGGCATTCGCACCAGAAACCCAGGAACTTTGAGTTGTGGCAATGTTACATTGTGTCAACTCAACTAACTCGTAAATACCCTGCCAGTTTACGCACGGTGCTGCGATAGGGGATGTTCCTGGAATACACCTCCTATACGTTGAAAGTCGCTTGAGTCCTCTCCTTACTTTCCTTCTCTTCGTCTCCTGATTCGTGTTGATACATATCTGAAAACTCGCTCGGGCTAGACTACAGCAGTTGTTGACTTTTATCTATAGTGGGGCAGTTCGCTGGGCGGATGCGTGGCGTGTAAGGAGGGGCTAACTTTTGGCGCGGGCCGTCCAGTCCCTGTTTTCCACCAATTGTTATTGCTCATGCAATGATCGCTTCACAGTTTGATTCCATGTCTGTTGCTGTAAGCGCGTCATGGGTGCATTGTAAATAATAAATAAATAAAATAAAGAACGGGAGAACGAGTTGACCCCCCCTTTATCCGGCATCACACAGCGAACAAGCCTGTGCTGCTTCTCCTAAACGCGGTACATCAATTTATGGGTCAGATGACAGGAACATGATTGTATCGACTGAGTGCGCTACTAGTATGTGTCTCTCACGACCTTGAGGGCAGTAAGTCCGTATAGCTCGGGCGGGCGTTTGCTGGTCACTATCTTGTGGAAATGTTGCGCACCATGATCATTAGGGTAATCTCTACTTCAGCAATCGTGGCCATTGCCTTCGATTCCAGGAGCATAGCGAATGGAATTTCGGATCTGAGAGAATCGTGCAGAAGGCCTAAAGACTTATTCATTGATTTTTCTTACTGCCCTCCTAAAACTCTTCGTTTGGGCTCTTGTAGATACCACGAGTTCCGTCATGGCGATGTGTATGGGTGGGGAGGGGGTACCGCAAAAAGCGTAATTTTGAAGGCACACCCTAAGGATCGTCACCGCTGCGGGTGAGGCAGACCAGCCCGCAAGAAATGCTGTGCCGGCTCACGATTCTACGACTGCTGAATAGAAGCGGTTAGAGGGCCCTTTTAAGGCACGCGATATCCGCCACGTCTGACGCCCCCCCCTCCCTTTTAACAGGCTGAGTCCCCCCGTCTGACACCCCCCCCCCTCGCCGATGAACATGAGTGAATTATACGTTGCCGTCTGTTGTCTCGCTCGTCTTTGTGCTCTCTATACCTTCCACTTCTGCTCTCCTCTACGCCTCCTAGCGTTTATATGCGCTATGCTTGCGCTATACAGTACTCAAAATCATCTCAAAAAGTAGAGGTCTTGCTAGAAACGTTTATTCCCTTTTTCTTCACTGAAAGGTCACTTGAACCAAAATTTGCTTGTTTATCAGGTTTATGTCTTGGCAAGATCATCCAGCTTCAATGGACTCGACACAAGTCGTTTTCGTTCCTGAAGACGGTGAGCAGTCTACCTCGAAGGCATCCGCGCTCACGAAGGTAAGACAGTGAAAGCAATAATTTCAACTGCTTCCTGGTTTTCATTCAAATAATTCTTGCTCTCATTCCAGACATTTCTCATTTTTTTTTCTGCTAACATGATTGATTTTATATTTTCATCAGCAGCGATCCGAACGTAGAGTGATTGATTATTCACTGGCTTCTGTCTGCATAGCGAAAATATCAGAATACAATTTTTGATCACTTTAGACGTCATTGATGATTTGCCAGTTCCACTCCCTCGCTGAGAATCTTTTCTTTATGCGCCATTTGAACCTATAACATTCTTCCAGCTTTCTCGGACGTTATTAGGAAGGGCTCCATGTCAGTTCAGTGTTCGAAGACATATTCCGCGATAAGCGGATAGGCGGACAAGTGGGCGGAAATGTAGGCTGCTTTCATGCGTTGCGGCAGCCGGCATCCACCAGCGTCCACCAGCGTATAGGAGTGAAGAGTATGGGGAAGGAGGTGGGTGGCAGACTGCTGATGGAGTATGGGGAAGTGGAAGGAGCAGACAGCTGGATTAGGCGTTGTGAAATTGCAGCGTGTGCAACCGCACCGTACAACTGCCCAAGCACAGAATTATGCAATTTAATTCACTGCGTTGTGTAGTAGTACGGTGCGGTTGCACAAGCCGCAATTTCTCGACGTTTTCCAGCAGCCTACTCCCTCTTTCTTCCCCATATTCTAGCAGTCTGTTACCCTCCTACTTCCCCATACTGTCCCCTCCTAAATGCTGGTGGTCGCTGGTGGGGTCTCGCTCTCGGGTCTCACTGTAGGCCAGGATTCTTAGGATTTTAGGTAGATATTAAATCTGTCATTGTTTTGCGTTTACAACGTCTACTACTATAAGCTTCCTAACGCAGTCCGATTTGGCGAGTTTAAAGTATACTGTCCAAGTTTAAGTTTAGGCGTTGTAAAACATTGAGGGGAAGGAACTGGGGTGTGACCGGTTTCAGTCATGTACAAAAAGCTGTTCATTGAACCCTCCACACTGACAACAGTTTAACACGTAGTGTACTTTACAGCTAATGTTTATGTAGACGACCCCACTGAGTTCCACTTCAAGTTATTTCTGACCACCTCACCGCTACAGGCACGTCCTTCAGTTGCTTTGGTCAGAATAATGTAAACTCCTCGAGGTCTCCTCATAGCACAGCAGAAAGCAGAAACCGTTGATCAGCCCTTTTCTCGTCACGCGCCGTGCATTCTCCAATTGAGAACCGTGGTGGCTTCGGAATGCGATTTTGCTCTGACCATAAGCATCATTTCCCAAGGAGCTCAACCTTACCATATATGGCTTCTTCTGTCTTGTCTGTTCATAAAGTGGCATTGCCTGAGCAGCCAGTTTGAGGGGTCCCGTCAAGAGTGGAAGGGTAGGGTGGGCTCAGAAGTGCGGGACACACACGAACAAGGCTAAATCTCTCCCTCTGTGGACGGGACGGACCGTCAACCGGGGGCCCATTTTGAAAGCTTGTAATTAAGTTCCAGAAGAGCGGGGGAGCGGATAAAGTGGGACACGATAGGAAACGAACAGAAGGACAAATTGAGGAAGGTAGACTCTTAGTAGGCGGGCGCTCTCCGAATGGGCGGCGTTTGCTAAAGCGATCCGGAAATTCGTAAGTCGCTTCCGAAAGAGATCGAAGAGCGGGAAAGGGAAACGATCGAATCGACCGAAAGCAGAAGTGAGTGGGACGCACTTACGAGGGGCGGAGCTTTTTTCGAATGGGCGGCGTCTGCCACATGAATTTCAAAAATAGGTAGAATGGCCAACCCGATTGCCCCACTCTCCCATGAAACTATGAGAAGGGGAGACTTCACAGACTAGTATTTTACCAGTTAGATCCCGAGAGATGGAAGGCCTGATTAGCCCAGATGCTGACCATGTCGGGCCCGGAGAGCAATAAGTTGCGGGCGCCGTCACTTGTCACCGCATCATCTTCGTTCACAGTACTTTTGTAAAACTCACTTATTGCGTTTAACCTCATCAAATCCGTAAAGACAGACTTCGAAAATAATTATCGATTACATGCGAGCAAAATCGTTGCCATTCCTCGTATGCACGCACTATCAGGACAACATGCGCTGCAAAAAGGTGGCGCGCGTTTATATCACCTCATCAGAACCATCTTTGTTTCCCTTTACTACTTTTGTTGCAATGTTTTCCTTGACACATTTACTTTTTTCCGTTGACTTGTCAACGGAAAGGCATTTGCCCTTTGCTTTTTATTCTTCTTTGATTGTATCAACACGATGACAACGTGCAATTCACTATAACAACAGCTGATCAATCAGCTGGCACACGTGGTTCATTTGGAATTAATGGAATAGTCGTACGCGCCTACACCTGCTGCTCGCATTGAAGCTTCAGCCGGAAAAAGTTAGCTGTTGTCTCTGGCCATAATTTTCAGCAACAATTTATGCCTTTTCATTCCTTTCTAGTAGAAATTTCACCAATGAGGCTCTTTCATCGGAGGGTGAATAAAGCCAGATTCATGTCGAGACTAGATATTTTTGCCTCCACATGGTTCAATATCCATCATGTTTATGGCTTATGGAGGGGGGCAGAGAAATTGGTGTGTCCTTTGAGCAGTTGCGTTGAAGGCTAGTAGCAGGATAAATCGACAACGCGTTAAAAGTGAATACTCTCAGTACGAAAAAAATATTGCGCTTCTGAGAGGCGCTGCATGGCACCTTTTCCAACCAGGGTATTACAGCGCCTAACACGGGTGCAACTTACTGACCCAGACGCCCACCGCAACCGTCCGCGCACAAATGACCGCGCAGTCACATCGACGTAGGGGCTGTTATCCAGGGCACGTCCTACGTTGGGGATACCCTGGCGGGGAGCGCTGTATTTGCGCACTGGAGGGAGCGGTGGTCATGTTCAGACCGAGAAAATTTTTTGTTAGTTTTAGCTGTTGCCCTATTCTCATTGTTAGCGAATGTAGGCTATTCTCATTGTTGGGAAAAGTCCAGAGGGAAAGTGTTGTCTTTGCTGGACGTTGGGAGAGAAGGGGGAGGGAGATCGGACGCGCTCGATGCCCTGCCTTTGAAAGAATTTGTTGAAGATTTTTTTTTCCCTTCTAGCGGGTTTTTTTCGTCTTACTGTCGCTAAATAGCCCTGCTGCTCGACGGCAAAATTCGGAGGAAAAACCGTCTAACTGATGTTAAATGCCCCTGTCACTCGACGGCAAAATTCAGGGGAAAAACTTTAAAATTCTCAAAGGGTTTCGGGGCGTCTTTTCCGGAAATTTTCCTAGAAGCAGGACGCGCCATGCCTCTGTCGCTTCATTTATGAAGTACAATTGATATGAAACGCTGTACATAATTATGAGTACTTAAATGCAGTGATTGATCTTGGCGGGGGCGAATGTAGGCAGCAGCCAACGGGTAACATCATCCAAAATTTGGCCATTCTCTCAGCGGCATACCGTCAGTGTAGGTGCAGAACCAAGGACCTTTGGCAGGTTTCTTGCACCTTTCATCACTTTTTATCATTTTCTCCCACTCTAATCCAAAGAACACCTGTAACATTGCTGAGACGCGGGTACAGTATTATCGTATTATGCTTGAGGGGACAATGGCCAAGCTCAAGTGGGCTATATCAATGATCGCGTTGTGTTTATTTCGTCTATCAATATGACCCACTTCTGGTTCTCTATCTTGCTCCAATTATCTCTTGGAACGTCTCGTCTGAAATAGTGACCTTCGGTTCGCTGAACAAAAGAATACCAGTTTTTAGTAGGTTTTTCGTTCGCATCATTATGGTATACGCCAGAGAACATGGTCACTGGTGCGTAGATTCTTTTTTACGAGGCTGTCTATTTGGCAGTTATGATTTATTTCCAACAACATGTCTAGCTCTCAGTTAGCTTTCACGACATCAGGATCAGGGCACACCATGACGTTGTAAGGAATTCTTCCAAAATACCACCCTCCCCCACCGATTTACTCCTCTGATACCCGCCAGGGCACACCATGACGTTGTAAGGAATTCTTCCAAAATACCACCCTCCCCCCCACCGATTTACTCCTCTGATACCCCCTTCCCATCCTACCTACCATTTTTCTAACTTTTCCCCAAATTCTTGCTCGCTTTGAATATGGAGCTTTCACAATAGAAGTTTTGCATCGCCGCCTACTAGAAGAGGGGGAGGGGCGGCGGCGGCTCGGGAGTGTAACGGGAGCAATCGGAATATTTTTTCTCCCAGCAAAGTTCAACCTCCACTCTCTCCAGCAGTCAAATTACCCCCCCCCCCCCCCTGCCTTTTTTACGATGCGGATGGCGGATGGCGACTGGGGTCTTTTCATCAGGGGTTCTTGACACTAGGTCGGAACTGCTAGAGTTGGTTGGGCGCTTGGAGGTTAGACCGTGATCCAATTCTTGAGACAAGTTCAGACACGACGATTCAAAACGTTAGACCGTTTTGAATAAGATTTTTTCCTAATAAACTCGTAGGGCCCAAGACTGGTCTAAGAATATGTCTACCCTCTGCGGGCCTACTCGATTTACAGTCGCAGTCTGTGCAAATACACATTCCTCCCCGGATTATCGTACTCTTCAATCGATTTTCTCATGTTTATTTTACAATTTTGCAAAGCAGCGGGACAGTTTCAGCCGGAACTGTTGGCTTGAGCCCTTATCAGTCTTACTTTCAATGTTTATTGTTTGGACAATCAATTTTTGTTCCATGTTTTCTTCACCTTGGGTCAGAAAATGGTATAGTGGGTAGAGGCACCATTTTCTAACCCTCATCCGGCGGATTCCCTACCATGGAACCAATCCCAATGATTTGTGGTTCGAAAAAATAAAAAGACTGGAGTATTACGTGTCCCAGGGAAGCAGTCTAGGCCAAATACTTGCCAAACGCCTCGTCATTCCCAAGTGGAAGTGAAGTGCACGGCGCATTATGGACGGAATGATAACCGTCCGCTCTTTTGCACACCTTGTACGTCTTTCTTTCATGTTCTACATGTCGAGCCATCAAGTAGAAATTTGTGAAATCTTGTGAAACTATGAAGTGATTTCATACGAAGTTTATAGAGAGCACTTGTCAGCTCCTGTGAAGAATACCTGCAACTCTTGTGAAGCAAAGAATACGACGATGGGATGCGAAAGTTCAACATGCCCCCCCTCCCCCTCCCCACCAGTCTAACTGTGGCCAGCTGTTTCATGCCTGGTTTAATTGTAGAAGGGACTATTGGTAGCGAAATCCTCTCGCCAGGAACACTCATTTTCAGAATACTCGTCGCAGACGATCGCCCCATACTAACCAGATGGCCGAACTATTAAGTTTTCAGTTTTTACGAAGTTTTTCGTACGGCTACAGTCTTGCTGTAAATTGACGCGGACTTCCGTCGGGGCCGTTCATGATATCCCACAGGAGTATGTCAGTCTCATAGTAAAAAAAAGTGATGAGTGGCACGGTGGGCCGAGATCCGTGGATAGGCAAGCTTATGATCGGTTCGATACCGGGCGTTGCGTTACACTGATCAGATGCTGGTAACCCTATCGCAACAGTCACACACAGTCATGATACCTACGAACGAGAGGGCGTGTGAAGGAACGTAGATTGGAGCGCATCCAGGGCATCCTTTTCCACCAATCGCATCATCGATGGAGAGAGCCGTCTTGGCTGCGCTCCAATCCACGTCCCGTCACACGCCCTATCGTTCGTGCAGAATAGTGACTGTAAGATCGTCCAGTCATGTAAGTCACATGTATGGTGGTATGATTATAACAGATTAGGCGGTTTAAGTGAGCCAACCAAATTAAAACTTCGCTAAGTTTGTCAGCATTTGTTCAAGAAACTGTGAGTTCTTGTCCAAGGGCTCCTTGTACCTTATGCCCATCGCAATATTTCACAGATCTCAGCAACATGAGACCTATTCTAATTAGCAAGAGGAGCAAGCAAACTGCAAAATGCCCCTCCCAGGCCGAACGACGCCCACATTTGCATACTACAGTATCTTGAAGGCACACGATAAATCGGCAAGGCTTACAGGGTCGATACGCCTAGCACGATAGAATAATTATGTCCCCTCACAGTGCGCTGCGGATTGCCTTTTCTAACGAAGGACCGCTTGCAAAGCGCCTACCAAGTCGCAACACCTACCCGTCAGACGTCCCACCCGACGCCGCACCAAATGGATGCACAGTCTCATGGTGCTGGTACTTATAGCGTTCATTTATGATGCACAGGCATAGATATGGGCGGTTGTTGGCCAACACTAAACTCTTTCCAAGAGTGCTCGTCAGTGCCGCGCAGAACAAAGGTTTTTATGAAGGTTTCTGGCCTTAGCTTCGCTTTTTCGTCATTCTCTGCTACTATTTTTGAGCAACTACCAAATTAATATACTTTCAAGCGTTTCCTTCCACCAGCGAAATATTGGTTTTTATCGCGGACCATGCCTTGTTTACTCAGTTTCCTTTGTAGAAAAACAAATAAACAAGACATTACAGCGGTTAACGGTGTTTTGGTGAAAACTCTAGAGGCTACGGCCTTTGTTGCCTGTTGCATAGTTTTCGCTGGGCACGTCATATGAAGGCATGCGGCCCCGCCATATCACTATGAATTCTCGGCCTGTTTTTCCCTATCATCTTTCCCGCTTTTTGTTTTTCCAATCCTCTGAATGTATGAGACTCATTCAATATTCTGTTTCTGTATAGAAATACCCACTAATTTCTGCTCTTTTTGTCGTAATTGTGTTTTCACTGGCTTCTTTCTGTTATGTTTCAGCTCAAACTTTTTACTCTAGACTCGAAAATAAAAAATTCTAAAAGGAAAATTTTCTTAAAAATTTGCATCTCTGAGTGCAAAATATTCGGACGACCAGCCTGCTTTTGAAACGTTCCTTCGTCTCTTGCAGTAGGACCACCCAAAAACGCATTGTTAGCAACTTGCTGCTTTACAAGTATCGATTGGGAGGGGTATTATGCTCATAGCACTTTCGACAACATCACTCGACCACAAGGACGACATATTGAAGGAATGACCAGAAGGAAGATCTTACTGTCTCTTTGCTAGAAAGTGGATGGTTCCTAGCAAAAAGAACCATTCTTTGGGGACAGGGTCCTATTTGGTCGTTGGGGGAGGGGGTCGTAGTTGCCTTTGAAAATGTTTTCGGCGGTCTTTTCTCCAATTTATCTGTTGCAAGTATGCTGTCTCTCCTTCACTTTCTCCTCACCCTCCCACCTCCCCGCTCGACGGCAGTTTTTTGAGGAAATACGCAGGAATTTTTCGAAAAAAAATTCCGGAAAAGTCGCAGAAAGATGAAAAAATTTGGGAAAATGGTAGGCAGGATGGTGGAGGGGCGGGGTCATGCCAGAGGAGGTGAAGCTGTATCCTGCAAAATTTTCCCCACCGGCAGGACGCACCCTGCCGACAAGTCCTATCACTGAATTATGGCACCAAGTTCGTTGCTGGAAAAATGGCAGAATTCTCGGTTCCAATGGAAGACAGTATAATCGATACTGCTGTGTACTTTTAACTACCCACTTATGATTCATTACCGTACAGTTTTCGAGATCAGTGCAAGCTGCAAAAGGTTGCGGCTCTGTTCGCTGCCCTATTGCCCACTTCTCAAAATTTCGGCCATTTTGGTCGAAATTTTCAACCAGGGTAAATTTGGCTAGAACTTTGTGCCTGTCGTAGTCTGACCACCAAAACGTGAATATTACATCCGCTGGGAACCAAAATGCCTGTCACTCACGTAGCAGGCCAGTTTTGGCTCCCCGTGGCTTGCACTGCAGGCGTTTTCGCTTCAATCGATTGTGATATTCGTGTTCAGTTCCCAACTATGGAGGTTAAGTTTTTTGCGATTTTTTTAAATTTGAAGTCTTTTGTCACTGGCGAAGGTGCGGGAGTTAATGCTGCGCCCGGGACAGAATTTAAGCCAAACTCAT
>MU949913.1:0-14264 GCA_036418165.1 Cooperia oncophora
AAGTACGATGAAATAGGCTTCTCAAAAATCGGATCACAGTCTTCTGTATCAAAAACTACATTAAAATGTGATAAAGTAGAAAACAGGAGCTCACTATCAGATAAATATGAGAAACAAGAGAAGAGGTTGAATACAGAAAGAAAAAACATAAAAGCTGGAGTTCGGTACAACTGTAGCGCTACAGCTGTAGCGCGACGCTGCAGCGCTACAAGTCTGAACGCTGCCTAAAGCTGTAACAGCACAAGTGCGTAATGGAGGCTGAAAGCAGAGCTAATGAAGTGTAGGTTGGGAATAGTAATTACACTAGCCAAGCTCGTGAGCGTCCACTGTGAAGTTACGACAGATTTCATAAAATTAAAAAGAGCGAGAGAGTGTGGCAGTTCTCGAGCGTCCTCACTTCTTTTTTTGCCTCTTCAAAAATCATGTGTGGACGAACCGTAAGCGATTTCGGAGACATCGTTCACTCGAACACTTGAGTGTATACAGGCCTTAGAAGCAGACTATCTCGACTCATGCTGACAAGAACGTATACGTATCGATCGAGGTAGTCGACGTTTCCGGCCAGGCTCAGAAGACCAGACTACGTATCGATCCGGTGTTGCGAACGGGAGACGGGCAAGAGAATCGTAAATTGCCGCTTCGTCGCGCGCGGCAATGGGCGCGACGTTTCCTTAATTTGCACTACCCTTTCGATTGGAGCATCGGATTTCATGTAGACAAGGACATGGTAGACACTTATGTCTATTTTTGGTCATACATTGTCTATTCTCGACCAATACCACCTAAATCGTCGTCATTAGCAGGGCGCGACGTCGCACGCGACGCCCACTGCGCGGCGAATTACGATCTCTTGCCACATACCTGTTGCGAACACAATGACGTCGGATCGATATTTAATTGCCGAAATGGTCGATAACGACGATTACTTGCGAAAAAATCGCAAGGTATGAACGCAACCATGGACCACCCCTCGGGAATAATCGGCTCGCACAAATGTGGCAACACGTATTTCAGATGGCTGATAAGCAGGATCGAATCTGTGTAGCTCTCATGCAAGCCACTGTGTTGTGCTTCTCCCATATCGCTCTCAATCGTCTCCTTACCTCTTCTCGAAAAAATATCTCTACTATCTTGACAATCATGTGTTGCTCAGCCACTCCTAGTCATAGAGTTCAATAGCTGGTGATTTGAATTTCCTAATTCAGAGGTCACGCAGAACGAAAAATGAAATTTCGGATGTGCTCTTCTTTCTGGTGATGATCGCCACGGCCCACACAGTCAAGGTGAGTCTTCATGAATCTGCTTAACTTTTCGATACCAATACTGTCATGAAAGGGTAGTCTTTTCCTGCTATATTTTTAGCAGAGCACTCATTTTACTCCAGTTACTTCAAGACTCAGGGCACAACATTATTGGGGATTCCTCAACAGGGGGAGGTCGTATTCGGTCGCTGGGAGAGGGGGGTCGTATCTGCCTTTGCGGTGTTGGGAAAAATTTTGTTCCGGTTGTAGAGTTTTAGCTGTTTCTCCTGTTTCACTGCTACTGTATACCTCCCCGTTGACAGCATAATGTTGGGGAAAAAAGTGGGAAAATTTTGGAAAAAGTGGCAAGAAGCTGGGGAGAGTATAAGAAAACGTAGTAAGATGGGGTCAGAGGGGGAGGGAGAGCGGCATTTTTCTCGCGACTTTTCCCGTCCCGGGTGCACAATATCCCCCCGCCACCCCGCTTGGAGAGGGATCCTTTAAGGGGGGGGGGGTGGTACGGACGCGACCAAAATCCCCAACTAATGATGTGCTCTACGTGAGTTACGCTGACGTCGTGAGATATGAACGCAGCCCAGGAACAGCTCACCGGGAACTATCATTAGTTATTATTATTAGTCCAGGTCAACTGTAATGAGCCATTCCATACTACTTTCAGGTAACTACCGAGGACCATAAAGGTGTGTGAAGAAGTGTCTAAATGACCTGAGAGAACCAGGGCAAACCGAAGATGATTGGACAGCGCACATAACCTGAAAAGCTGACGTGTGTTTGCATACTGATGATTACGATTACAGCGTCATTCGACCGATTAGGCGGGTTGCGGTCGAGACCGCAGACCGCGAGTGCCCCAGCGACGCTACGTCACAAGTAGCCAATCTTCGCGGCGCGGGGCCAGCTACGCCTGCTCCTCTTCATTCCCTGTCGCGCTACACGCGCGGTCCGCATAGTACTCTGCCGCCTGCCCATTGACGGCTGGCGCGGCGATCAGCTGATTATCGACTCGACGAAGCCGATTTTTCTCCAAAAATCGTCTTATTTCGGCCGGCTTTCGAGAAGGTAAGTATTCTTCTTCTAACTATAAATTTATTAGTGTCCTGCTTTTTTTGTTGGTTTGGTGTAATTTTTGTTGTTTTAAATGCTTTTTTCGCTATTGTTTTTGCATTTTCATGTTTCGTCTGTTTTTTCCCCATTTCTTCCCCCTATTTGGCTTCTTTTTTCATTACTGTGTCACTGATGTGTTCCTGTCTTTGCTGAGAACACTCTCTGACACGGTTTTGAAGACTAGAGCCGCTTTTACACCCGTGTTCTTCGAAGCTGCCCGTAAATAATGCCGCTGGTGAGTATTTTAATTATTTATTTTTTTATGATGTATCTTCATTACTATACCATTGTTGTGTTCTGTGCTACGCGAAGAACACACTTTGGCATGGTTTTGGAGCTTATGTTTTTTAAATGAGCTTTTTTCATGAGTTGTGCTAGCGCCCGATTCTTTAAGGGCGAGTCGGTTGAGTGTTTCGCTTACGGAGCGCAATAGCGCTTGTAAGTAATCAAATAAAGTGATCGCCACATCTTTGACTGCCTCGGTAGCATTAGTGGGATAGTGAGTTTCCAGAAATATAGTATCCGAAGGTCAATAGGTTCGATTCCTTGTGGAGCGTGCATCTTGCTGCACTTTATCCAGCAGTGCTGCTCTGGAAGGATCTAACCACAGACTTAGCATGAATCAGAAATCTATGAAAAAAAAAAAAAAAAAATAGGGCTTCTTGACTGACGCATTCTCCACGCTGGGTGATTCTTCCAAAACTCAAAAGAGCCACGTCACCCAAGGAATAAGAAACGCTTTAGACCTCGTAATTAACTACAATATCTGGAACACATACCCACTATGCTGGCCGGAAGCATGACCAGGATGTGCGACTCACTTCTGATTTTATACCAAAGCTATGCGCCTTACAGTAGCGAAACACGTCAACGCGACCGCCTTAAATAACAACTAGCACAACTCATGAAAAAAAGCTCATTTTTAAAAAACACAAGCTCCAAAACCATGCCAAAGTGTGTTCTTCGCGTAGCCACAGAACACAACAATGGTATAGTAATGAAGAATACATTCGTAAACAAAGAGAAAGAGAATAAAACAAAAAAATAAATTAAAAATACTCACCAGCCGGCAATTATTTACGGGCAGCTCGAAGAACACGGGTTAAAAGCGGCTCTAGTCTTCAAAACCGTGTCAGAGAGTGTTCTCAGCACGCAAAGAATCTAGGAACACATCAGTGACACAGTAATGAAAAAGAAGCCAAATAGGGGGAAGAAATGGGGAAAAAACAGACGAAACCTGAAAATGCAAAAACAATAGCGAAAAAAGCATTTAAAACAACAAAAATTACACCAAACCAACAAAAAAAGCAAGACACTAATACAATTTATCAAGTAAAGAAAGAAAAAGTAACTTACCTTCTCGAAAGCCGGCCGAAATAAGACGATTTTTGGAGAAAAATCGGCTTCGTCGAGTCGATAATCAGCTGATCGCCGCGCCAGCCGTCAATGGGCAGAGACATGAGTACTAGCGGTTCGTGTCTGACGCGCGAAGGGATTGCAGATCGCAGGGTAGCTCGGCCCCCTCCGTTTGCGCCGCGACCAGATTGCTACTGATGTGACGCGTCGCTGGGCATCTCGGCCTGCGGGTCCTCCGAACGCCACATAATCACGGCGATAGGATACGAACACTGTAGTGTCTTGTGTTTGCGTCTGTAATGGCGGCAATTGAACAGTGCTAATTATTTGTAAATTCAGTCGTAATAACATAAGATGAACTGATCGTGCGTCTAAAGGTTAGTAGTCGTCGTTGAACCCGAGCTGCCTTGCACATGTTGTAGGGAAAGGTGTTAGGGTCGTTTACCACCCATATAAGTACAGACTGCTAAATTGATACGAAATTGGACGTTGCAGGCGGGCGCATACTCAGTATTTTTCACATATTGGGAACCCATACTTTGACAGATGGAGCAAAAAGTCGCGTCCGCTGACCCTGCCGAATCATCTCTCTCATTGGCCCAAGCGTGAACACGGACTTGAAATCCCGGCTTTTCTATCAAGAAACCATCGAATTCCGTCCAAGATTATCAAAGACCAATTGAGACACTTACACGCTGGCCTTTCGCGCTGCAAGTTTATATGTATAGGCCATAAGCAATATACATTAACACCACAACGATCCCAATGAAGTAACAATATAACCGTGTCAAGGACATACAACACAAAAATAAAGAAATGCACGAGAGGCAAAGACTTCTCCTTTTAACAGCGATCAAGAAATCTGCTTACGTTATTTATGGTGTAAATATACATATCCTTTCATTTTAACTATTAGTGAGTGAGAGTCGACAAAAAAAGGAAGGCAAGATACTTGACGGGAATGGCCAGTCAACGCGAGCATATTAATGTATGCCGAAACCGTCCGCAAGTAGGCGTAGGGCGAGCGCGTTCCTCGCTATGCATACAGACTGTCGATCGGGAGCACAGAACTTCATGCTAAATTGTAATGTCTACTGTCGCCATCTACGAGCACTAAAGAAAGCCATGACCGACTCATCGCCCAAATGCAGCGAAAATCACGATTTGCCGTTGATCAAAATACCTCGTTTTTAACCCTTGCGGCATAACTTTTCGCGGATATCATCAATTATATACAGACAGCCTGCACAACCTTGATCTAGAAAAATAATATGCATAAGCAGAGAGCACGACCTATTTAAGGAGGCTCACGGAGGTACCTGTAAAGATAATCATTTGACAGTACCAGAGTACCACAAGCCATAGTTCTTTAATGTGTTCCAATCGTGCCTGCTCCGCTCAACGATAACATTCGGCCTTGATTATTTCACGCATCTATGTGTACAGGCCGACCGCGGTAAAACTGGTAAATGCCATGTATATACAAAAAGCGGGCTCATTGAACCATTTCGCAGCTTCCCAAGTGTTTACAGGTTCACCAAAGTGAGACCTGTTAATGATATGAACAAGCAAAAGGATTTAGTGAAAGTGTGCCCCTCCTCACCCCAATAGCTCCGAAATTTGATTTCATCGCTGGTTTTTCGCATAGTAGACGGAGTTGCAGGTGATGTTCCCCGCCCTTGTCGGCCATGTTATAATTTCAACTTCCTCTCCCTCATCACCATACGGTAATTTTACCATTTCTGAAAGCTGACCGAAGGCCTCACCAGTACCGTTCGACGAGTTCTGGATAAGGTTCTGAGTCAACCACGTCTACTTGTGTGTTACATACCTACCACCCGATCTCGAGCTAGTGGGGGTCTCCAGTCGTTCTGCAACTTGCTGAATTGTCCAATGGGTTCTCTGGGCTAGTGAGACGCCATGCACTCCATAGCACTAATTGGGGGTTTTGACAAAGTGTAACCATCGAGTTGACGAATGCTAAGCACCCTTTCACGTTCAGTAATCGGGGAAGGAAAAAAGGATAAAGCCTTCGCCGTCTTGGGATGGGATCTTAAGATGCGGTACGCTTTCTGCTAGCATTCAGAATCGTAGTAACTTACTGACTGCGACGAGAACTAAATAACTTGCGTGGGCCAGCCGATGCACAAGTCAGCGTGCTTATCTTGAATTGGTACCACATCACCGTCCTCGAGGGGGAGGCGTGACAGGCCCGCGTTTACATTATACTACTCATTCTTCATCTTCAACGCTGTCCCTTTCCTCTTATTTTGTGACGCCACTTCTCCAGATTGAATGAATCGGGAAGGGTGCCAACTATCTTCAGGTCCGCAAGCAGCGTGTCTAGCTAGCGCTGTTAGAAGCGCCCTTACACTGAGTCGCTTTCCGGGCACATCAAGCTCAAGACCTTTTTTAACAGACGGTGTAATAAATCGCGAACAATTCGCGTCAAATTTACAGTACATGACCCTACCGAAGGTGGGATTCGCCGATTTCCTCGACTATAGGGGCTACACCGAATTTCATGCATATGTCATCATTGCAAACGCCATCCTACGCGTGGCGGCACCTCTATGATCCAGGAACAGCATTCACACGATATATCTCCGACATGTCGACTGCAGTTCTCAGGACTTCGACTTGAGACATATTCCCGCGATCCACTACTACCATATGGCAGTTCATGGTCCAAATGCAGTCAACAGCCTCTGACTGGCGCTCCTAAATTAGGAGAATCAGGAAGAGTAAAAGAAGCAAAAAATACATTGAGAAACCTCAGAACACTCGATGACATCACTCAGCATCCTTTCATTGTACTATTTCTCGACTCTTCTTTTGACCTAGTCCTGAGCCTCTGTGCACCCATAGCTCACTGAAACTTTCCTCTCATTTCCTGTACTATAATGCCATGTAAAATCAAAAAAAAAAAAAAGAAGAAAAAACAAAAAAATAGGGCAGCACACAGCTCTCCAAGTAGCTCTGTCCGTGACACTTAGGACTAGTGTTGTTCAGCACGCCCATTCCGGGTCTCCCTTGAAGACTGCTACAGTAACACAATTGTTTCCAAAAACGTATTCAGTGAAGCAAAACAATCTCGTAAGGCTCGCAAAGAGTCACAAGCCTAGATTCTCACCATCGAAGTAAAAATCGCTCTACGAAGCTCGCGTCAACACAAAGCACACGTGCACCAGCGCGTAAGCCGTTGTCTTGCAGAGAGAAAATAATAGAGGCTGAATAGTCATACATCTCGGTATTGTACTCAGTAGTAGTTCCGCCATCAAGTGACACAAGTCAATTCTCTCGCCGTGCGGACGCGAATGACAAAGGTACAGAGATCATTTCGCGGTCACTTGATCGGTGGAACCTGCCTTTGAATCGCGTCTGTATTCCTCTTTCTCAACCGGAACGTCTTGAATGCGTTCTGGTATCCTCTTTTCTCAAAGAATGCCAGTTATAGAGCGCGACTTCTGTGGGACCAGATTGCACACACACGCGAGCTCACGTGCGAGTCCAGACGGCCGTCAGACGTAATTGTTGATCCGAGATATTTCAACATTGCTGCACGCGTCAGCACACAGCCACCGACCCTAATCCGCGTTCAGACTTTGTACGCGGGCTGCGAACGGGGCGCTCCATCGCCAAACGCTGGACCGCTGCAACGGCACAATTCATACTGGCATTGTGTGAAGGTCGCGATGTAATTTGGATTCTGTCGTTGCGGCGCTGTACCGCTTGGCGGGGGCGCCCCAGGTTATGGTTGCCGATCGCGCGATCCAATCGCTCGAGCGATCAGATGGCGAAGTTTAAACGCGGTCTAAGAGGACCGGACTCTTTCAAGTCGGTTGTCTATTCGGTTTTTTTGCTCACAACTACATAAATCAATACGATTTATGGTGTAACGTTCACACAAATCTCTTCACTGAAGTAAACAATCGATCCAAGAATCTAGTAGACCAATCTGCAATAACGGGGTGTTTTGAGGAATCGGGAAACGTCAGTAGTACACTAAACGATCATAAAGCCTCCTAACATCACCAAGTTACCAGTTAATAACTTATATATGTCCGCATATACAGAAAGGGCTTCTCTTTTTCAATAGGTTTTGTAAGAGTCTACGCAGTCCAGTAACAGAAACGAATGAAAAGAGCAATTAAAACGAGACAAAGCGAGGGAGGATGAACGAGAAGGATCGACTAGCTCTAAAAAAAATTCTGTGGTAGTGCTGCGCAAAACACCCACTTGAACACCGAGTAGGGTAAGGCTACTAGGAACGAACGAATGAATGAATGAACGAAAACCATGCATATGTATATAAAAAATATCTGGTAACATTTGAAGAAAAGGACAGCCAACGATGACGAATATGAGCAAAATACAACACAAAACTCGTCTTCAAAAAGTTAAACATTGAGAAACAATAGAATTCGACAATGTACAAGCGAAAAACAGTTGTGAAAACCCCAGAGAAAATTAAAAGCGAACAGAAGGGAAGAAAAAGCAACAATTTATTAGCATAGTAGCGCCATAGTGATCGAATCCTCTAATGAAATCTACATGGTAGATCTCATATAACAGAGGTATGAATCAAACAACTTCTGGCACTTACTATGTCAGGCCATTTCATAATGCGAAAATCTTGTACAGGAAAGAACTTCAGCGAAGGAAATAATTCCTTTGGAAAAACTACGAGTACTACGAGCATAACAACGGATAATAGTAAAGTAATATAGAAACGAGAACGAAACTTTGACTGAAATCCCAAACATTTTGTCTATCTCTTTTGTCCAGATGCGATTGTTACAGTCTCGATCTCTCCCTGATTGACCCGATTTGGATCTGAGGTTGCACGAAAACCCAAACATGAGCCATCAACAACGAGACGAGCGCCCTGAAGATACTACTTTTAATCCATTTCGTACCGCAGCGTTTTCGCGAAAACGGGCGCCTGTGGCCGACGCCTTTTTGTCGACGCGACTCGTGGCGCGCCGAGTATAAACAAATGTGATTTTTATCATATACATATGACATAAAAATAATGCATATACTTCGTATTATACATTACACTTGTATGCATGACTGTGATAAGTAAAATAAGATACCATTACGAAACATCATGGACTGAAAACATACAAAAATTGACAAAAAGGTTGATAAATTCAAGAAGGATTGGAAACAGGACGTAATATGTTTATAAATTGTTCAGCTTTACTATTTTGCGAATTTTTAGTGGAGTCACAGCCAGAGTTTTGGCTTGACTGGTTACTAAGAAATAAACAAAGGATATAGTAGCTGAATAATTTCCCAAAAAATTTTGATAACTCAGCTCTAGTTTGGTCCCGCAATTTCCCACACATATTTCTTTCCAGGAGACCATATATACTGACACTCTTGAGTCAGCGAACAATGCTAAATAAGTTCAAACGAAGCGTGCTGCTGCACCATGTGTAGCACGCGGCCATACAGAGGCAAACGGGCGTGCTGCACATGGTGCAGCACGTGGTACGCAATGGGTCAAGCACGATTCGGCTTGGTGGGGGCAAAGAACGATACCCAGCTGAACGAGGCCACCCTGTGATCACCTGTAAATTGCAGTGACCAGAGCGGCTAACTCAAATTTCGCAGCTTCACACGACTTCACAGGCCTGGCCAAAGTGTGACCTAGCTAGCCTGAACTAACAAAAGTAACGAGTAAAAATGCAGAATGCTCTCTTAGTGACAGCAAAAATGCAAAATGCTCTCTCCCAGCCAAAAAGCGCTCAAAGTTAGAATTTGGAAACGATAAAGAACAAAAGATAAAGTCTCGTCGGATGCGGCACGCATTCTACTTCCATTCAGAATCGTAGTGGCTTATTGAATGCGATGTGGCCTATACAATGACTTGCGGGGGCCAGCCGATGTACAAGTCAGTGTTTTATCCTCCCAGACGAATCTTGGAAGATAAAACACATAATTTACCGTTCCCTGAGAGTGGAAAGCTTGGTTGATCTGGGCGGGAACCCAGACTCGATCGCCGAGCCGTGCGAGTGGTAAGCGTGCCATTTGCTACTATACCACCTCCCCTCACGGAAAAGGATATAAAGAATCAAACCTATGCGGCACCCATTTCACTCCCATTGAGTAACTCAGTGAATGCGATATGGCCCACATAATGACTACCGGTGCCGGCAAATGCAATGTGGTCTACACAATGACCAGCGGGGCCAGTCGATGAAGAGATCAGTATTCTTACCCTTCCAGACGAATCTGGTACTAATTGCCCGTCTGCAAATGGTAGAAGGCTAGGTTGGCCAGGGCGGGAGCCGAGAGCGCCGAACATGTGGTAAACGCGCCAAGCCACTTCGGGTGGGTTGACGCGTCCATGCAGAGAAACAGCCTTATACCCCGAAATTCGGGTAATAATGGTTAATGTAATGCACGAGGAAATTATAGTTAGGTGGAACTACTGCACCTTATTTTTCTTCTTTTTCCCCTGCACTGCCGAAAAACCTGCTCCATTACCCGAAACTGGAGCAGCACGAGCACTTGAGAGATCCTGAACGAATAGGCATCAATTCTTCAAGTATGTGGTAGAATTGCCACTCACATTTTTTACCGCGTTTTGCTTACGATTACGGAAATCGCTTCTTTTTAGTAGGAATTCTCTGACAAACTCTTTCACAGCCTTCGAATCTCCCAGGTATCCCATCACGTAGTCTTCCACCTAAACAGTTTTGAGTTGCTCATTTCAAAAAGAACAGCAACTCCACTTATATTCAACGATATGTGTACAAAAAAGAGAAAAGAAATAAGAAAAAAGAACCGTACAGACCTCGTCAGGGTTCTCAACACCTTCGATGAACATGGCAAGAACTTCTGCTTCAACGGCGTTCCCCCCGAAATTGAGCTCTTTCAACCTCTGAACTACCCACTCCAAAAAGACACTGTTGTCTTCACCCAGACCCAGAGCGCGTTTCGCAGCCTGAAACCTACTGTATTGAAGCAAGCTCTGCTGGAGACACCACAGAGTGATATGAACGACCTTTTCATTAGCTAGAGCGTTGGTTCCACTTTTAGAGGCAGATGACTTCGAATTCGACGATTTTTCAGCTGCTGATTTCTTGCCTGCGTTTGCTGGAGCCTTGTTGGCTGTCTGCAATGGCGGACTGTCCCAGAACGGAGAAGAAGTGGCCTGAAAGACGCATCATTTCCGCTCTGGTCTTGCCATAAGCAGAACGTTCGCATCGAATGAAGTTCATGTAAGAAAAAACATACTAAAATTTGAGTGGAATTGGGGAAAAGTCGGTAAAGTAGTTAAGAAGTCAGCCAAGTTTTTGTGTTGAGTTAAACACTGATGGTATGCCAGGTGATGGTAAAAATCTTTGAGTTGAAAATTTTCAAAACTCTTTCTAGTCAATTCAGTCAAGTCAAGTCAGGTCAGTCAGTTCAGTCAGTCAGTCAGTCAGTCAGTCAGTCAGTCAGTCAGTCAGTCAGTCAGTCAGTCAGTCAGTCAGTCAGTCAGTCAGTCAAGTCAGTCAAACACACCACCAACACAACGGCACACACCACACACACACACACACACACCACACACACACACACACACACACAAGATCTTTCTCCAATGATTTCATTTTCTTGAGCACCTTAGCCATACTACTTCCTAGAAGATACCTACCGTTTGTATAAGAATCAAAACAAAGCTTAAAGGTACGCCCCACGTTGCCTGGCACCACCAGGATTCGTTTAGAAATGAAAGTTAGGCGTTTCCCTGGCCAGTGGGAGGGCTGGCTTCGTCACGGGCGGGTCGTGCTTTCATCATGCACTTTTGACAAGTTCAGTTATTCGTGAACGCTAAATTCTATTTTGATTGCATTCGAAAAATTATTTCGTGTTGAAAAAATAAATCCGTTTCTCATGTTTCAGCCTTTGCATTGGAGTCTTCAACTTCTGATAACTTCCCAAACAAGGTAACCCAATACATTCGAAAGATAGGCAATTTTGGAGGGACGGAGGGAGCAAGAACCTATTTCCACGAATTCGTAGATAGTGACCAAGAAATCTGACAGTTTCTGAAGAGCTGATTACAAATATGAAAAGTAAAATTGTTATCAGCATATTGCAAGCAAGTTATGAACGGAAGAAATTCTGCAATGATGCAATGGCACAGACAAGCCAATTCGCGCATCTCAGTTTGGCTAGAATTGGCCATCCTCGGGGATATTGGGCTCTCTGGATACCATATAAGTTCAGCGCAAGAGCGGGCGACATCTAAGCTACAGGTGCCCGCAGGACAAGTTTAGAAACATGAAGGCCAAGGCCCAACGCGAATGCCAAGCATTATGGAAGATGGAGCATGGATGCTAATCCTACTGTGTATTCATATGGAGCCCTCACGAATGACTAGTTCGAGTTTCTGTAATTTTAGTCTTTCCTGGATCTTTCTCCTGAATTTTGATCGATTATAAATAAATAAAAATATTTAATGCAAATAAAAGAAATATCTTTCCTGACCCTTCCCAGCACAGACCTTTTGCGGTTCAACACCGGCTCCACCCCAAGCTGGCTTCACCACAGTGGCCGTCTTTGCAGCAGGACTTTGCTGTACTGGCTGGTTCCACTGGAGACGTTGCGATGCATTAGACCACGTTGCATTCGATTGAATATTGACTGTCTCCTGCTGTAACAGGAGAAATTACATGAAGAAACCACATGAACTTCGGGCACAACCACGACAATTAAATCACAGCACACCAGCTCGAACCAGGATGTGAAATGAACCTCTTTTCTCAGCCGAGCTTGCTGTTCTTGCTCTGCGCGCAGTTGCCGCTCCTCTTCTTCCTGAATCTCTTTCAACGTCTTCTCTTTTGCTGGAGCTACCGCTGATGCAGCTACCCACGGTGCAACTGAAAATTGTTTATGAATCGTTAGTTCTGAGACAGTTCTAACATTATGAACATTGGTATAAGTGTCGCAGCGACGTATATTACGCCTTACGCCCCAGCCATCCGAAATCAGGCCAGTTCCTGACCGACTTTTTTCTCCGTGGGCAGAATTTGCTGAAAATTTGACTCCAGGGGTAGTTCGACCCGCTGAACACGAATATCACTTCCATTTTGCATGGAAAAACCTCATTCTTCTCTGCGAGTCGTATGATCAATACTTCTTCAAAATCCCGCGCTCGCATCAATCTTCAGGGTATTTTGGCGCCGGCGTCCGTGGTGCGTTTTCAGCGGGTCGAACTACCTTAAGAGCCAAGTTTTCAGCAAATTCTGCTGAATTCTGCTAACGGAGAAAAAGCCTTTGAAAGCGCCGCGACTGATATCAGCTGTATGTAAACAAATGCAATACTGCACTGCTGGGCACGATGGCTGAGGGCGGATGGTTACTGCCAATGCCTTGCAAGGCATTGGGTACGATTTCTGGCGGCCGGCTTTTGTTGCAATGCTATTGGTGGAAGCGCTGAGTGGGATGTGGATAAACGCCCTCCTTCAGCCCTTCCACCAATGACACTGCAACAAAAGCCGGCCTCCAGAAATCGTACCCAATACCTTGAAAGGCCAAATTTCCCGGCATCCAGTAAAAGACTTATAGGCGCTTCAGAATAGTCGTCCCACATTTCTGAATCCCACCGCTCGGAATGAAGAATATTTTCCCATAAACGTTAAAAAGCATATTCAACATAGGGCTCAAAATCTGTCAGTGCATGTCAAATAAATGTCATCATGAAAGGTTGAAAAGGTATGTATATGAGTTTCAAAGACCTTTGGTCGTGTTGGACTTCTTCGCTACGTTTCCACCATCAGCTGCTGGTTGCGAAGAAGGCTTCGGAGCAGCCTGTAAGGAGACAATAATGGGATTTCAATTAAAATCTTCAATGTCTTCATAATTCGTCCCGGAACTGGTCTGTACTTCATACTACTTTAGCGGCATCTTCTAACGAAGCTGCTTCAGTGCCTCACTCCACCTCACATTTCATTGGAGAGTAGTAGGGTTCAAAGTTACAAATTATAGGAGCTTAGACCCATTCTTCAGGAAAAAGCAAGAGAATTTATTGAAAGCGCCGGTAGAAAGATCCTGTTTTGAAGCTAATTCCTAGTGTTGTATAACACGAAATTACGACGAAGACTACTGGATGATCTGGCAAGAGACAAGAGACATGCCCTGAGAGAGAAGTGATGAGCAAGACTACACACCGATGCATTTACAAATCGCGCTCATTTCTAGATTGTACCACTCCAATGGGCTGGAACGAGCCAGCACCTCCGTCGATGCTGGTGCTCTCCATGTACGAGGTAAATGGATCGCTGCAGTACAGTGCCACTTTCTGTGCTTAATTGTTGGGAACGGGGTTTGAGGGCGGAGGGTTGAGGTTGGGACGATACCCGAGTGCCGTCTCCCGACCCGCGCACGTTGCAACACGACCAGCCCATGCATAACCAAAGCCAAAGGCGCTGCTGGTCTGCGCGTTTCAGTTCTGGTCGTTCTCCTGCACAAGGCGGAATTTCGGCGTCAGCTAAAAACAACTGCACTTCGAACATAGCCCATATGACATCAGGAGACGGA
>MU949919.1:0-10909 GCA_036418165.1 Cooperia oncophora
GAAAAAGTTTGGGAAACAGCAAAAGCAGAAGTTATGAAACAAGATTTGAGAATCTATGTCCGCGCTGACAAGTGGGCGTGGCCGTCGGGGCGGGGCTCGCAGTGATGTCTGGCATGATCTGCTTGATGATGCCCGCCCTTATAAGTGGTTAATTTGATGTGAAAAGTGAGGGTGAATTTGGTTTGAAAAGGGGTGAATTTGGTTTGAAAAAGGGTGAATTTGGTTTGAAAAAGGGTGAATTTGGTTTGAAAAAGGGTGAATTTAAAGTGAAAATGGTATATATCTTATTTCAAATGGCCACTTCGACCTACCATCCTTTTCTGGTCAGTAATGCGACGCGCGTGACAGTTGAGAGGACATTCTTATCACTTCTTATCACAACTGCTAAGCAATTAGTCGTAGTGCCTCCATTAGCTCGTCCCTGTTGTTTATTTCGGGGGATAAGCGCTTGATAGCGAGCGCCTCGAGCAGTTTCCTTTCTAATGGACATTCCTTCGTGCGGTTCAAGACAGCAACTTTCAAGCGAGGAGGTGCTTCATGTTGGTGGAAGGTCGTGCGATGCCGTGAGAATCCACTGCTGGGATAGGACGAGGGATTCCGCAACGCTCGTAGGTGTTCGTCCATCCTTTTATACAAAGGTCGTCCTGTCTCACCAACATACTTCTGATTACATGAAGTAAGTGATTACTTCGCATGTGACCAAATAAACTACTCCTCGTAACTGACAGATTTTACTCTCTGTACAGTACGCACAGTTACTTCGGCCACATTTCTCTTCATATATCCGGGATGATGTCAATATGCGATTTTTGGGCGCTATAAGCTTGATCGGAAGATGCGCCGACTTGATGGCGTAATTCACTTTCTTTGCTATTCTCTCGTTCACATACGGTAACACCAGTGGTATTCCTCCGGTAGCAAAGTAAGGTCGCCATGTTCTTGGCTGGCAAGTCGTGTATCCATTTTCTTCCAAGATCTTTGCTAATTTCCGTTCCACCTCTTCTGATTCCCTAGTGCATGATCTCGTCTTCGTTGCGATAAGATTTCTTATCACGTTGGCTTTCATATAGAGTGGATGCGCACTTCGAGAATGCAGAAGAATGTTCCTCGACATCGGTTTCTTGTACCATTCAATTCTTTAGTCCCATGGCTTATTCGGACCTTCGTGTTGAGGAAAGGAAGAAAGCTGCGTCTGGATGTGCCGAAATGTATGTTCGGATCACACGCGTTGAGATTTCGAAGCATTTATTCAACACATCTGCGGTAGACGATGTGTTGAACACAATGACCTTACACGAATACATCGTCTATGTAGCGCTTGTAAAACATAATTCCAGCGATCAGTGATCTTCTTTCAATTCGATCCAAATAGACGATGGCTAGCAGCGGTATCCTCCTCCTTCTTTGTCACGGCCCGGCTTCGCGGGCCGGCCTTCGCCAGGCACTCTTTCCTTAGGCGAGGTAGAGTGTGCAAAATACGCCTAACCGTCACAGTGCATTTTCCAGCAAAATGTAGAAAAATAATTGAAAATAGCTCGAGCAATGGGTTAAAGTTGAATCTGGCCAGAGGATCGTGCAACATACAGCGCTTTGTTACTTCCGAAATTCTAATGACATCAAAAGAAAGAGCCTGACGCCCCTTATCCAATCTTATCAGATGCTGGCAGTTTTTGTCACCAACCTAGTGTTCCTTTCCTAAACCCTACATCGTATCTTGGAACCAACCTCCTACTGTTGCTGTGACTCGCGTGATGGACTCAGTGACCATACCCTTCTAACATCCCTCGAATCTTATCAGCAGCTGACAGTTCTTGTCATCCACCAATAATGTTCCTGTCCCATACCCTAAATCATATGTTGGAATCAACACCTGGCTGATGCTGTGACCCGCATTACGAATATGGTGAGAGTTCCATTCTGAGGCCTCTTATCAGATATTATCAACTGATATCAACTTCGTGTCAAAGAGACAGACGCACACGCACGGACATTATATATGGTAGAATTGTAACCGTTGTCCCAATGTAACGCTGAAATCTATCCTTTTGTCCATTCTTTTTACTGGAGTTAGGTTTAGGTGGTTTTTAGTGTGGTTGTGTGGTTTTCTTCTGGGGTTAGTACCAAAAATCTCCATAACCTCACACGAAAATTCAGTAACCTGTAAGAGCAGCCTTCGAAGCATCCTACCGCTCAATGCGTTCTCCACCACTGTAGGGTTTTTTCTGGAATGCACTCCCGCATTCGGCAGTCTTGCGCTTCGATTACGGGAGTGCATTCTAGAAAAAACCCCCTACTGGTCCTCTCTCGGGTTGTTGATGGAAGATAATCATGGTCATAGTGATAAAGTTAGTTGCTGCAGTTCATGGCAACTGAGTAAACAACCGTCATGCATCTGAACTCCAGTTGCTTTAGCGGCCGTACATGATGTCGATAGCGGTAAGAGCATAGTGAGTTGTGTACGAACTACTGAGAGCCTGATACCTGAATCATATCAATCGCATGGCGTCAGCGGTCTGTCACACACCAATAATGTCCCTTCCCAACCACTATCACATCTTGGACAGTCCAAGGTCCACGTCGCTGCAACCATGTGAAAGAATTAATGAACTCCGCGTCTAGGCCCTTATCAGACTTTCAGATGCTATAGCTCATGTCAGAGCCACAACCTTACCTTATACATCACTTTTGAAATATCACGTCTGCGGAACTGCGCTGCACATGCGCTACCGATTTCGGCACCTCTCCTTCTAAGGCCCCTTATCGAATCTTATCAAGTGTTATCACTTCCTGTCACCCACCAAAAGTGTTCCCGTCCTGTCGTGTATATCTTTTCTTGGACTGTCATCCAACCCTTTTGACGACGCTGCGCTAGAATTTCCAGCTGACAGACAGCAAGACACACACACAACCCAGACCACACACACGGACAAGAACATATTAACGGATAATATAGTGAGAGATGTTGTAGATACGACACTTTATATAACACGGATGACACGGACCTACGAGCCTTGCGGAACCCCTCGTCCTGTCCCAGCAGTGGATTGTCACGGCATCTCACGACCTTCCAACAACACGAAGCACCTCCTCGCCTGAATGTTCTGTCTTAGACACGATTGCAAGGAATGTCGCACAGAAGGCAAACTGCTCGAGAGCGCTCGCAGTCAAGCGCTTTATCCCACGAAATCATAACGGACGATTAAACTCGAGGCACTAAGACTAATTGCTTACGGTTCTGATAAAACGCATAAGAATGATCCTCGTCCAACATGTCACCCGCTCGCATCGTTGAGTAATTTTAGTTGTATTGATGTCGCTCACCGACGCTCGCTGACAGTTTGGTGTGGGCTGCACAGTTGCCGCTCTCAACTTCTACGCAGACTAAAGGAATTTATTCTCAGACGAATACGGTCTGTTGGTACTGCTCGACAACGACATTGTGTAAATGTTTTAGTATGTTATGCTAGTATTCATGTACAGTCTAAAGAAGCTGCACAGCAGCAAAGCTCGCCAATGGAAACTATAATGAGTTCTCATCAATCATTGTTGGAGATGAAGACGTTATAACATGAGATTCAGGGATAGCTCAATCCTTCATCAAAGGAAAATCAGTGCGATTTAACATGACTGTAATGTCAAAAGCTTTTGATGATGTAGTTCACCAAAAGTTGATTTTGAAACTAAATCTGCTCGGTATTGGTGGATCGTGTTACGGTATATCGTTTCTTATCTGAAAGATAGAAACATGCATGTCAAGATGGAAAATCCATTCTTGAAAAGATATTCATGCCCGAACGGTGTCCCTCAAGGAGGAATGTTGTCCCCTTTGCTCTTCTATTAATAAAGTGCGCGGGGGTTCACATACAAAAAAGTCATTAGTCCGAGTCACATATCAGCAAAGTTTTCGTTTTCCTTTTCGAAGGACGTAAATACGAGTACCAGGGCGGGAACGGCAACACCAGCCGTCTATTTTTCTACAAGGCAGATCTGGCTCTCGCCCATCACTCATGCTACACTCAAAATACTGAAGTCATCCTCCAGCGAGGCCCCTGACTTGACGAGACATTATGCGAATTGCACGTCAGCCTCCAAAACAGCTGCGAAACTCTAGTACGGATTCTCACCAGCTACTGGAGACCAGAACCCGATCTAAATACCTCCACATCAGCAGCTCCGACGAAGGTCGCTACGGCCTAGGACACATCTTCATGCACAGTTCGATCAGGCCGAGCTGATGGTATGCGGATCCGACGTACCTGGAATGCAAAGTCCAATATTTCTTGCTGGACCGCAACTGAAGGTGTGCGCTCGGCGGTTAACATTGATCAACTCGAAGAGAATATACCTCCTCACCATGTCGCGTAGTCACGTACCTTTTTGGCAAACTTTGTAACTGCTGCAGCCATTGTGTCACCACATAGAATCAATGAGAGCGTGGAGAACACTCTCGCCTATCTTTGGAATGGAAGGGGGCTGGGTACCTAAAGAAGATGGATTTATTCAAGCAAGTAACCTGAACTGAATTCCTTCAATTACCCGGTTCGGACGGAGTTCAATAGGTTGGTCTACGGCGGCGGAGAGCTCGACTATCTCGCTGATCTCAGACACCACATCACAATCGCCGCCAGAATCTCTGGCGCTGGTCCAGGAGTCTGTGCCGGAGTGTCATGATAGTATTTTATATGCTCTTTAAGTATTTGGTTGCAGAATTCCCAGAATCTTAGTAAAGCTGAAGTTTATAAGTCGCCCTCATAATGTCATAAAGAAGTGACTTTTTCGCCCTCCCCCGTATACTTACGAGTTACCTACTAAGTTGAAAGCACATTAGTTTGTGGAAGTGCGCATGTTTGCCGATGACATCAAAGTCTATGGCATTCCTGACAGTGGTAATCGATTCGATGCTCACCTAGCTCTCTCTCAATCTATTTAAATTATGATGGAATGGGCATCGACTCGGTGTATTCCTGTAAATCTCTCTAAAACGACAGTTCTCCATATTGGGAAAACAAAATATTTAGAGGATAAGTTTGGAAACTATGTGCTCAGCACTTTAAACGAAGTAGGCGATTTAGGAATTGTGTTGATCGCTGTTATGTCTTTGAAACAGCATCATAAAACACGTCCGTGCAAAAAGCCTTGCTCTGTTTGCCATCATTAGAAACATACGATCAAAGACACGCCAATCCTACTGAGATGACAACTCCTATGTCTTAACTGTACAACTCTAGTGTCTTACGTGTGGTTGGAGTTGCCTCGCGGCTTGAAAAATTTTAATTTAAATAGCCTCCTTCACAGACGCAGCGTGTAAATGATCTCAACCATTTTGTTTTTCAAGTTTTGAATGGTGGGCTGAAGATTCTAACCAGTAAGTATTAGATTTTTAAGCCATGCAATGGCTGCGTACACGAGCCTCTACTCCAATATAAAGAAACAAGCGGGACATACCACGGCCAAGGCTATAAATTCCCTGTTCTTCCGAGGCGCTAGATGGCTGCAAAAACTCCCACCTAGTGTTTTGGAAGCTAAAAGCATAAGTGACTTCAAAAAGAGGCTAAGCAAAATAGACTTGATGTCAATTCTTGGTATTACAGATTTCTAGCGTTTTCCATTATAACAAATTTCTGGTATTGTATGGAGATTGTCGAGTTAATGGACTGATGATGGCGACACTAATTCCTCCTTCAAAGCAACTGCTACCTCCAATTAGGTTCCAACCCTGTCTCTAATGATCTTCCATCACCTGGTAAAATTGTCTGATTGCCTCTTCAGTTCTGCTAATTTGTTCTCTGTATACTTAGTTTCTGCATCCTCAGGGAAATAGCTTCCTTTTCCATATATTACTACAGGTTATGCTGTCACGGTGGTTCTTTGTTCTTCGAAGGTTCTATCACAATACTCGACCGTTTGCCTATCATTGCTAGCAACCTAATCCTTCCATAACCCTTTTTTTCGACTGCCGTCAGTTTCTAGTCCGGCCAAAGGCTTGATAATAATCGTTCGATGAACTACCTCCTGCCTTCTCCCACACAATACCCGTCCCATCGACAGCAGCCTGATTCGCTTTCTTTTCATTCTTCCTGGTGCAGGTCAACAAGTATTTATTTCAAATACTTGGGTCTGGGTCTTACGCCCTGGGTTCGTGTTTAGATCAAAGAGGTAGCTATCTTGGCCCGCCCGGGAATAACGTTGGTTAGTTGCGTTGCCCAGACTGACCGCGCACCTGCCATCTTCCGAATCTACTTCTCAAACCACCCACTACCTGAATCGTATTTGTTTTCTATGAGTAGTCGTTGCTTCTTGCTGGCAAACTGACTCCCAAATTCACTCGAGGACACAAATCAAATAGCAATGGCCAACTAGATACTGTGCTGGCTCTTTCCTGCTTTAGTTGACTAGTGATTCAATATAAGGTTTACGGTTCGCCGCAAGGGTAGGCAAGTGGGTTCTACTGGTTTTTGAGTATTTGAGTTTTCGAGTTGAGCTTTTAAGTTTCTTGCCGTAAACTTGCTGTCTTTTTTTGTTTGTTTTATTTTCCTTTTTTAACTACGGTTTGAGTTGCTACTAACAATCTTTCACTGCCCTGTCAGTTTTGAGCGCACCTAGAGTGCAGTAAATAAATAAATAAATAAATAAATAACTCATTCTCCTTGCGTCTCAGTAGTACATCCTGAAGAGAATTTTTTGCGCTATCTGATGGTATAATTGCCGTTTCACCATTGCTTGATAAACCCCCTTTTCCCAAGACTTTTTGAAGCATGTCAAAAGAGCAACTTCGGACGATATTTTTCTTCAACTACAAATTGGGTCAATCCGCAGTCGAGACAGCTCGACAAATTAACCAGGTGTGGGGGCCCAATAGTGTTGGAGAAAGCACCGTGCAATGGTTCGACAAATTTCGTTCTGGAGATTTCAGCCTTGAAGATGAACCTCGTAGCGGTCGACCTAAAGCAATACCTGACGAGGATTTGAAGGCGTTTGTGGAGGCTGACCCATCCCAAACAGTTCGAGAGATTGCAGAAAAGCTAGGCGTTGGCAAATCCACTGTTGCGGATGGTCTGAAACGCATTGGGAAGGTGAAAAAACTGGGTGCCCCACAATTTGAGTGACCGGCAGAAATTGGCACGTCTCGAGGTTTCTTCTTCACTTTTGCGCAACAGAAACGACCCGTTTTTGGACCGAATTGTCACCTGTGATGAAAAGTGGATCATGATAACAGGAGACGTTCCGGACAGTGGTTGGATGCCGACGAACCACCGAGGCAATTTCCAAAGCCGAATCCTCACGAAAAAAAGATTATGGTCACAGTGTGGTGGTCATCGGCTGGTGTGATCCACTATAACTTTTTATCACCAGGCCAAACCATCACAGCAGAGTCCTACTGTGAAGAAATCGACGAAATGTACCGAAAATTGCGTCAGCTGCAGCCAGCACTTGTCAACAGAGGGTCCGATTCTTTTGCATGACAACGCCCGCCCACACGTTTCACAAATCACTATCCATAAATTGAACGAATTGGGGTTGAAGTTCTACCTCACCCGCCATATTCTCCAGACCTTTCACCAACCGACTATCACCTTTTCAAACATTTTCAGAACTTCCTTGCTGGAAAATACTTCATCAATCAGGACCAGGCAAAAAAGCCTTCGTGGATTTCGTGGATTCTCGACCACCCAGTTTTTTTTATGGGATTTATCGACTGGTGTCACATTGGCAAAAGTGTGCTGATTCGAACGGTGCTTATTTCGATTAAATCCGATGAGTATTAAGAAAGTTATGATCGTTTAAAGTGAAACACTCAAAACGCTGAGAACTTTCCGGACAACCTAATACCCCATAACTCATTATTCTTGAAAGCGGGCTCAGCCTTCAAAGGCTAAGCCAAAGCAGTTATGGCAGCCAGGTGGGCGGGGCGGCATCCTCTTCACAAGCGGGTGGCGCCATCCTCTCGTATTTTTGAGCTGCGAAATTAGTACATCCTCCACCCTTGTCGACAAAGCTACGATATCTAAGGAGGGCGTAGGAACATCAAATGAACGCGGGCGCTGCTTTAAGTGGGTTTTTTTTTCAATGAAGGCAGTGTATAAGTCACCCAGCCTCTGATCCAATCGTAGCAAGACATTCCCTCGACGAGTGGAAAACTAGTTAGAGCTATAGAGCAGTAGAGCAAGTAATCTGGAAGAGCAAGCTAGACTCTCTTATTAAGTAATTTAACGATCAATAGTGATCGGGGAATGATTTGTTACAATATATTTTACATCTTGCTTTGATAGGTGCTCCAAAATTGCTGTTTAGCGCACCACCATGCTACGATTTTTGTTAGATATCCTCACTAAATGTCGCAGACTCACTCGGTCTTTCTGTGCACTATCCTATGGCTAACCTCTAAAGGCACATTCCATGCCAACCTAGCTTGACAGAGAGGTGAGTTGAGCTGCACCTAGCACCGCTGGATTTTGCATGACACCAACAAGCCAGAGCTCACGCAAACTTCCAGCCTCTGTTTATCTCTCATTCAGACTAATGCACTGCGTGTCCTAAATGTGGGGACAACGCCCCCTCCCCTGTTCAGCTGATCGATAATTAATTTTTTTTCTTCACTGGGTCAGGAATGCTTTTGTGACGCAAACAGACACCATTTCCCAGTGCTCACAATGTCGGATCTAAACCTCGGAATGAAGCCTTTTTCTCTCTTTTTTTTTCTGACCAAACGGCGACCATCCATACGAGCCTGTGATTGAACAGGTCCTATGTAGCGTTCCACGTAGTCATCTTAACATTGCAAAGCATTCTACATGGTCCTTTCAGAATCACGTTCTACCTCATTTGCTCAGCATCTGCAGCCTTTTATGCTGCCTTCTCTCATATTCACCGAATAATGGGCAAATCTGGTAAAATACGACTTCAAATCGGGAAGGCCACTTGCCAAGTTACTCGAGGTGTTGCTGTCGTCTACGGCCTGTTTAATGACGGTGAAATGAGCCTTGACCACCAACAACTAAACAATGCCACTTCCGACGATCTCCCGATCTTCGCGAAAGAACCATCTACTTGGTTCTTTACTACCTCCTGTGTGAGTACAACCGACTTGAAAACTTTCATCAATCAGGAAAGCAGTTATTCCCACCAGTCCAACAGAGGAAGCCATCTTCATGACGTACACCGAAAAATATGGAGACTACCGCAACAGTCCCCACTAAGCACTCCCAATGCTCGAAGGAATAGATCCCGAGTTTGATCACTTCAACAAGAGTTCAAGAGACGAAGAATGCCGCTCTAAATCCTCGTTCGGAGCGGCATCTTCGTACCTAGACCTGCCACGCCAGATGCATCATCACACATCGTTACACTCATGAGCGAGCCATGAGACTTTCAAAGCAGCAGACATCATCACAGTAACATCCGCACAACACCAACCGGTGGCGAGGGGCGAATCAGTACAACGGGTTACAAACAGAGCCTCCAACCAGATGTCAATGGTTCCCATCTCGGCGAGATTTTTTGGATATACATCGATCTTCCAGGAATTCTAGGAACGCTTTTTGAACGCTCATTTGAGGCAAACCGAACATTGAGGTGCTACCGGGATCTCTCTCTTAGGGTCGTCACTCATTGTCAGTAAAAGAGCTCTTCAATACATACAAGGACTGTCTATCACTTCGGCCAACTATCACATATTCAACATTTCCAAGATTCATTTCGACGACAGAAGGACAATTAGGAATAAGCATCCACGTTCGACCCTCCATGAATCTTGGCATATTGTGAGCTTCTGTCTAGGATATTACTGTAGCCGAACCAAGATGATACAACAGTTTTATTTGGCTTACGTTTCGGCCTTATCGCCTTCGTCAGAGCCTGGAAAAATCAAAGATCAGGGTGAAACTATCCCTCAAACATCATTTCAAACCTCAGGTAAGTTCACCCCAGACCAGAAGGGTCCAGAAACCTGTCATAGGTTACAACCTTCGGCACGCAAAACTTTGGAAGCGTTTTGGATAAGCGCTAAAAACCCCAAAATGAACAGAAAGGACGAATGCCTGCCATCACAAACGAGCTCGCCCCGTTTGCTGACCTGTGTGGGCTTCAATTGCCATCGGCTTCAGGTCGAGGGGTTAGGTCAGCTGAAGCCCACCCATGGGGAGTCAGTTTAGCGGTGGTCTCGAACAAAAACCTGCCGTACATTCAGGGTGCCGCTGCGTTTTTTTCTTGAATAAAACTAAGAGGAAATAAGTAGAAAAGTTATATTTTAGTTTTAGTAAGAGTAATTCCCCTTCGCCCAATGACCCGTCCATGCCCGAGGGGCCGTTGGCACCTCCTCTGGTACCTTCGATTTTTCAATAAGTGGGTAAATTGCTGTTGTTGCCAATTTCGGCAAATGACAAAACATTGTAGCGTCTGCCGTTGGAGAGTACTCTCAACTGAATAGAACAGTTGTAATCGCATGGCTTTATGACGGGCGAATGGGGCGATTGAACCCAGGTCTCAGTATTGTTTGTGTCCCAGCACTGATCTACAATACCAGGTATCGCGGGTCTCGGTACTGATGACGAGAACGGTGGTCCTTCTTGTAGTTGTGTGTAGCTTCAGTTCTGTGATTCGGATGCCGAGAACAGGCAATATGCTCGACACGCCGCCATTTATCTCTGTATCGTAGCTGCTTGAAGCCACAGTGTGGGAATCCTTTGCTATGATGATCATCCACTTGCGCCCACGTAACTCTTCATGGTAGAACTCGGGCGGCTTCTCATCTGCATTCATACAAAATTGACGATTGTGAGTTTCGGCTCGAGGTCCGAGACCACCCATATTTCATCTAAGGCCTGGGTGCGTTTTCACAGTTGTGAGTGACATCTCATGCTGAGAACATTACTGCTGGAGGTATAGAATCGGTACTGCGTTCGTTTTTCTA
>MU949920.1:0-12672 GCA_036418165.1 Cooperia oncophora
AACCAAATCGGACACTTTTCAAACCAAATCGGACACTTTTCAAACCAAATCGGACACTTTTCAAATCAAATCGGACACTTTTCAAATCAAATCGGACACTTTTCAAATCAAATCGGACACTTTTCAAATCAAATCGGACACACCCCTTACAATAGGCAGTTGAGAACTAGACCACACTAGGTACTGCTGCAAGCCCCGCCACTTCTTAGCGCGGCCGTGGTTTTCCAAATGTTTTATGAACAGACACAATCAAGTGGATAGGTTTGCTACCGACACATATATGACTCCGCCCACTTCACAATGAAGTGACGTAAGTTCTGAATTTTTATAACTTTTTTCGACGTCGTTTTTTCACATTCAATCTTCACAAAACGAATATACTCATAGCCATGCATTTACATACTAAGCCCCGCCCGCTAGCCACTTCCGTTGTTCGGGGAATTTGAATTTTCTTCCAAATATTCACTTTTTTAGGCTGCGACAAGCGGCCCACTGATAAGCGGCAAGCACTGATAAGCTCCGCCCACTTTTTAGAGCCCCGCCCACTTTTCGAAAAATGATGCAGATCGGCGAGCTAGTGACCGTACTAGCAGGTTATGGCCTCTCCCGTCACATAGAATGAAAAAAAGGGAAAGACCACAAAGAAAAGGGAAACTTTGTTCCAGGTTTTTGTTCCCGGTTTGTTCCAGGTTGTCCAGGTTTCCACTAGCTCGCCGATCTGCATCATTTTCGAAAAGTGGGCGGGGCTTCTACAAAGTGGGCGGAGCTTCCATTAGTGGGCGGGGCCGCTTGTCACAGCCTAAAAAAGTGAAAATTTAGAAGAAACGTTAAAATTCCACCAAAATTGAGTGTGGCGGAGCCGTACATGTGTTGGTAGCAAACCCATCACTTGAATGTGTGTGTCAAGTAGCAAAAGTGAAAAAAATTCGAAGAAGCAGAATTCATAAAACATTTGGAAAACCACGGCCGCGCTAAGAAGTGGGCGGGGCTTGCAGCAGCACCTAGTGTGGTCTAGTTCTCAACTGCCCATTGTAAGGGGTGTGTCCAATTTGATTTGAAAAGTGTCCTTTTTGATTTGAAAAGTGTCCGTTTTTATTTGAAAAGTGTTTTTTTTTGGTTTGAGGAAGTGTCCGATTTGAAGTAAAATGGTATATAATGCAGTAGAATCTTCAAGTTCACCCACAAATCCTATTCCACAGTCTCAACGTGGCGTGGTTTCGACTGATGCAACCGTAATGCAAATTATGTCTGCAATTAATTTTGAAAATTGACAAATTAAAGAAAATGACAAATTAAGGAAATTTGACATTAATAATTTACATAATTGTGCAATATGTAAATTATTAATGTCAAATTTTATTACATGCGGAGGTGCTACGTCAGAGCCTGGCGAGCTACGCGTGGTCAAATTTCTTCACGCCGAAAACAGTAATAATTACCTCATTCCCCTGAACCTGAGGGAACCACCGACAGGGCGACGTCGGCTGGGACCGCTCGGCGAGGCTGCAAGAATCACAGGGCCAACGGAGATTCAGGACTAGGATGACGATCTGTACTTTCAACGCACGGACGCTTGCATCGGAAGCTCACATCGAAGATCTGATGTTGCAAGCCAGGAAGATCAAGTACGACGTCATCGGACTGACCGAGACGAGGAGGCATCGCCCGCTACACGCCGTATACGAGACTGGAGAAGATTTTGTTCCTCGGACATGCGACAGCAGAAACGTTGGCGGTGTGGGCGTCCTCATCAGGGCAATGGCAATGAACATCGATTCGTACGAAAGTCTGACGACCCGAATCGGACGTTTGCGATTGAGAAGATGTGGTTCAACTCCAGCTTTGACAATCTTCGTCGCCTACGCACCAACATCAAGCTACGACGAGGATGAGCTCGAAGCGTTCTATATGGAATTGGAGAAGTTCTACAAGGAAGATCATACCTTCTGTGAAGTCATCGTCGCGGTGATTTCAACGCTAAGATCGGACCAAGAAGAACGGCTGAAGAACTTCACATCGGAACTCACGGAACGGAGTGGAATGAGCAGGGTGAAAGGCTGTCTGAGTTTATCATGTCGATCCATAGGTAACTCGCAGTTTCATAAGCTGTACTCTCTACGCTGGTCATGGGAGTCTCCTGGTCGACAACTCCATAATGAGCTCGACCACCTCATCTTCGATGTCCCTGTTGTTCCTAAGTTCTACAGAAATCCGACCACCGTCTCCTTCGCGCAAGATTCTCGATGCAAGGAGAGACCCGCAAAGTTCAAGAAGCGAAGCCGAAGACAGTCATCACAGGGACCACTTCACTTCTCTCGCTGGACTCTGGGAGGATTCCGTTGTCGACAACATAGACGAGGAATATTAACGGCTTGTCGCACACCTTCACAACTTCAAGAAGTCAGAGAGTTCCAAGATTACCAAGAAGCGTCTATCTCTGGAAACTCTCGAGCTGATTCGCCAACGTGGAGCCGCACGAGCCGCAGGCAATTACCAGCTGACGTCTGAGCTTGCGAAGCTATGCAGAGAAGCGATAAAGACCTCAAGGAGAGAGAGCAGTACTGGTGGAAGCCGCAGAGGCGGGGAAGAGCATACGCAACGCCCGCCGCGACTTCGCCAACTGTAAGACCAAGATGACCGCCCTCCGACGTCCGGACGGAACAATCGCCTCATCCAGAAGGGCAATGGAGAAGGTCATCCACGACTTCTACTCTGATCTCTTTGACAGCCACGTCCACCTGCCACCATATCGCTTGGAGCAGGATGGATACGTCGTTCCTGCAGTTCTACCTTTTGAAGCCGGACACGTCTCGTTCGGTGAAGAATCGTACGGCACCCGGTCCCGACAGGATCAGACCCGAACATCTGAAGAATCTTCCGCCAGTTCTCGTCAAAACTCTGGCTCGACTCTTCACGCGCTACCTGTCGGAATGCAAGGTACCCACCTCGTGGAAAACCAGCAAGACTGTGTTGCTGTACAAGAAGGGAGACCTGTACGACATTGGCAATTATCGCCCAATCTGCCTGCTGTCTGTAGTCTACAAACTCTTCACACGAGTCATCCTGAACAGGATTGGCAGAACACTAGACGAAGGACAGCCATGCGAGCAAGCAGGGTTTCGAAGAGGATTCAGCACGATTGATCACATCCACACTGCAACGAAGCTCATTGAAATATCGCGAGAGTACAAGATACTGTTATGTACACGTTCATCGACTTGAAGAAGGCCTTCGACTCCGTTGAGACAGAAGCGGTTATCGAAGCCCTGGGCAACCAGGGTATTCCTACTCAGTACATCAGGATTCTTCGTGAGCTCTACAGCAACTTCACGACCAAGATCTCACCATTCTACAAGGAGATCATCATCGATGTGAAGAGAGGGGTCCGACAGGGCGACACCATCTCGCCCAAGCTCTTCAGCGCCTCTCTCGAGAACGTCATGCGTCAACTGGAATGGGAAGACATGGGAGTGAAGATCGACGGTCGGCAACTACACCATCTCCGCTTTGCTGACGACATCGTTTTGATAACACCAAACATCGAGCAAGCGGAACGAATGCTGGCTGATTTCGACTGCGCGTGGAAAAATCGGTCTACGGCTGAATCTAACGAAGACGATGTTCATGAGAAACGGATTGGTTTCTGATGCCCCATTCACGCTCAACGGAACGACCATCTCTGAATGCTCTAGCTATGTGTACCTAGGTCGTGAAATCAATATGATGAATGACTTAGCTCCAGAGCTGAGCAGGAGGAAGCGAGCGGCTTGGGGAGCCTTCAAGAACATCGAGGGAGTAGCGAAGAAGACGAAGAACACCAAGCCCACCTCTTCGATTCCGCGGTCCTTCCTGCCTTGACGTACGCCTCAGAGACTTGGACTCTACGAAAGCAGGATGAGCATGCGGTTGGCGTTATTCAACGCGCCATCGAAAGGGCGATGCTCGGAGTTCCCGCCTCCGCCGAACGATCGAAGATCAGAGACGCCGCCGCATTTGCCAAGGTTTCGAAGATCAGGTGGGCCGGACACGTCATGCGTTTCGAGGACGACCGCTGGACCAGAGCGATCACCGACTGGATTCCACGGGATGTCAAGCGAACGCCTGGACGACCGCCTATGCGATGGTCAGACTTCTTCGTGAAAGCTCTGAACGAATGGTATGAAGTTCATCGTGTCCCTCGAGCTGAGAGAGTTCATTGGGCAACTCTTGCACGTTGCAGGGACGAATGGAGACGTTACTGGCGCCCGCTCGAGGAACTCGATGATCAACGGGAGCACAGGTGATACAGGTGATACAGGTGATTCGTCACTACCCTTGTTAGCTACTACTTTGAACGCTTTTGTGACAAAGTCAAAGGAAGCTGTTGCTTGCCGATTGAACACCGAATCTCCACACACCAACGGAACCGCGGATTATACACAGAAGAATAGGTACTATCGAGCAAAGGCAAATCAAGGGCAAACACACGCGATAAACTGTGATACCCAAGGAATCTCCTTGCTCGCCAGAGTGGATAACTTTTCTCAGACAATAACATTCTTTCCGGCACGGTGTGCTTCATTTTAGAAGGCACAGCTCCCAAGAACTGGAGACCCTGCTGAGAAGTTTTTCAACTAGCGAGCACATTGTGTTGTCTTTTGGTTCAATTCGCTGCAATGCAATTGCGACAATCAAGGCTGAAGGGTGAGCTATGATCCTTCAGTGTGTATTCTTTATTACGAAGAGTGTCTGGCTCTTTCTGCATCATGTGTATGTTCATGACGCTCAACTTTGTTAAACTAGTGGTTCGCCTGAGTCAACCAAGTTGTTACCGTTTAATGGGCCAACGTTTCGGCTTCTTTGCTCTCGTCATGTCCTGAAACAGTCTAAAATAGATGGCGATAGAGTCGAAATGGTCTTCAGTTTTCACAAACGTCTCAGTGAAAACAGAAGACCATTTCGGCATATTGGTAAACCCTTCAAGCCGTTTATCTCATAGACGACGTTTCTTTAAGCCCTTCTTGAGGTCTACAAGCATTACACTCAGAGCTTGTACTAGCATCATCTAACTTCACAAATATATGGCAAGAAATCCAAAGAGGGAAACAGTCAAAAATAACTGGTAGGCTTTCAACGGGAAGGAGGGTCTGGGTGGGAGGGGGATCCGGGAGTATGCTGCAAGATGGTCTATGATGATGTGAGAAACAGTAACACGCAACATTGACTCACCTCCCTAGCTGTCCTTTCCTTCAGAAATGGCACAGCTAGATTGGTGAAGCAGTGGTAAGGTGGTAGACTGCTGTTTGTCATATGTCAAGTATCACCAGCTTCCTACTATACATATAATCCGTTCGTTTGTTGTTTGTCTGTTGGTGCGTGTGTGTGCGTGTGTGCACGTGTGTTTGTATGTGTGTCTGTGTATGCGTGCGGGTGTGTGTGTCTGTATTTGTGTATTGTTTGTTTACAAAAAAAGCTGTTTCAAGCATGATGTGTGTTTCATTATTCGGGTTTACAGTTCTTCTCAATTTTCTTTGACTTTCCTGTTTCAGGCGAACTGCATACCCCTCTCCCCCCTCCCCCGCTGTCGACATCGACATTATGTAGTGGGACAGTGGGATGAGTTCATCTTCTATTTCTACCAGAAAAGTGATAGCTGGAGAAAGGGTTCGCTCACCGAGCTTTCTATACTTGGCAGTATAATGGTAAGAGATGTAATGAGAATGGCTCCCTTATCCTTTTTCTTATCAATTGATAGGATTACCTGTCACCCGTCATCAATGTCCCTATCACTAAAACTCTGCAAATAGATAGAGCAAATTCGAGTGAACAACAGGACAATCTTCCTTATCAGCCCCTATCAGCTGTTTATCACCTCCTGTCACCTGCCGTCCATTTCCCCATCTGCCACTCTATACCATTTTCTGGAATCAACGCGCTGATGCTGTGTCCCGCGTCATTAGCATGATGACCTTCCCATTCTAACTCATCTTATCAAATCCTATCAGCTGATATCACTTGGAACCAATGTCCCACTGTTACTGTGTCCCGCACTATGAACTCGGTCACCCTCCCTTTCTAGGGCCCCCTCATCGACTCTTATCAGGTGTTATCACCTTCTGTCACCCACCAAAAGTGTTCCCGTCCTGCCACGTATATCACTTCTTGGAACTGTCATCCTATCTTTTCTGCGACGCTCGCTATGAATTTCGTGACAGACAGACAGACGCACACACAGACACATACATACAGGGGGGGGGGGCAAAAAAAAGACATTTCGACCGAGTCACATATCAGCAAAGTTTTCGCAGCCCAGACAGAGGACGTGGATACGAGTACCAGGGCGGAAGATACCCAAGATGTTCCTCTATAAGCAGGAGCTGGCGCTCGCCCATCACCTTCATGTACACCAAAATATGAAGTCATCTCCAGCCGCAACCCGACTGGAGAAGATCTTCGGAATTGTCATTGTCACTCCCGAACAGCTGCAAACTTTCTAGTACTAGAGTCACCATAAGATAATCTACCTGTGGCAAAGCAGTATTCCCGATCGGGAAAACTCCATCATCGAGCAGCTGCGTCAGTGTCGCTACGGTCTAGGATATCATCTTCACCTCAGTCGCCAAGGCGCCGGTTGATGGTGGGGACCAGACGTACCTGGAATGGAGAGACCGATATTTTCTTCGTAGGGCCCCGGACTAAAGGTGAGCGCTGGCGGTTACATTGGGCAACTCGTGAAGAATATCCTCCTCACATGTGGTCGCCCGTACCTTCTTGGAAACTTTGTACTGCTACAGCATTGAGTGCCACCACATGAAATCGAAGGGCGTTGGAGAAACTCTTGCCTACTTGTAATGGAAGGGCGTTGAGTACCTGAAGAAGGTGGAATATCTAAGCAGGTAACCTGACCTAATCTCCCTCAATTACCTGGCTCCGGGTGGAGTTTAATAGGGTGGTCCACAGTGGCGGAGAAATCAACGATCTCGCCTGACATCACGAGACACCACTGAACGGGCTCGCGTTGGCAGAATCTGGGTATTTTTAGTGAGAAAGGACCATTAGATTGACGGCGTGACGGGTAATCAGCTATCATTTAAGAGAATGAATCTAGTAACCATCTACGCATACCATTTGTAATCACTGTTTACCGCTTTAATGCCTGAGTATTTGAGCCCCAGTGCTATGAAACCAGTTTCTTCGGATAGCGCGAATCCGGAATCAAGGTCGTCCATGATGTGTTTGCATTTTAGTATGCGTGAAATGGTGTCGCAGCGGGTTGGTGGGGGGAAGCGAATGAAGGGGAGGGGATGAAGGGGGGAATGAGGGGTATATAGTGCTGCTGAAACGGGAAAATCAAGAAATCCATCAATCAAAAGTATTTACGCAAATCTGCAAATCTGCCAGCAGGAAACCCCACAACGCAACAGTAGGGAGTGGGGACGTCCTGGGTGGTAACATTCAAGCTCTCCGTGCGACACACACTTTGTACAAGCGGTGGCATAATTTATAGCATCGCAACCAGACGGGCCGGGTGGCAGAGTTGACTGAATGGCCTAGCTTCGAATTAACTTCTCGTCTACCAGTGGCGGTTGATCAGTCGGCGAGAAAAAGCGTCAGCTGATTGGAACCACCAGCTGGCAGGCTCACTCAATCCTTCCTAGAACCACTCTGACTGCGATATCATAAGTTATATAAGACAATTTTTGAAGCATCTTCCGCGACATACTAGTATTTGTACTCGGAAGATGTAAATGAATAGTTCTCGCTAGAAGGGAAGGTGAGCGTATTATTCCGGAAAGGAACTCTGTGAAAAGATAGGCTGATTGTATTGGATGGCGTTATGCCGTTTAGTGGAATGGAAAGTAGCAAGAATAATCGTGTGCAATTGTGGATCGTTGAAGCCCGATCACTGGGAAGGCCTTATCAATGTCTCCTGTACTAGCCTTGGCAGCAGGACGCCGAGTAGGTAGTAGATCAAGCCTGTGTGCGAGCATATTCATTGGCTCTAAGATACGTTCTTATTCGCTGATCATCTAAGAGACATTCCATTTTCGGTTTGTGTTCGTGCCTGTGATCTGACAACAACTGCGCAAGTGCCAAAGTCCATTGCGCACATTGAGATGAGGACAACGCAGGAGCCTTCTTCCATTCTCCATCTCTCGCTGTAAGCTGATTCTTGAAGACGGCGTGATACTTCTGGAGATATGTTGGGCTCCTCTGCAGCCTTCCCACCGTTGAAGCGATTCTGAAGAAAGCTAGGTCGCGATTAGACGGAATTTCCGCAGGCGAGTTTTTGAAAAGTCGTTCACACGTTACCGTCTCTCCTCTTCACAGTAGTAGATTGAACGGTTGAAATGAGCGCCATTTTTGAATTGAAAGCAGGCACGTTTTGTCGACCGTTTCATCGGAATTTCTCGATTCTCTTGACCAGGAGCTCCAACCAGCTCCAGCAATCTGTGTGCTTGTTAGGATAGGCAGTCGTTGCGGAGTCGTCAAGTGCAATGTAGTTGACTCAAAAGGTGCTGTCGGCACAGTTTTTCCAACTCGTGTGTTGATGACACGATATCCACATACTAGTTTCCAAAAGTTGTCCATGCGAATGAGAACGCTCAGTGACGCGGGCATAAGTCACGAAATTTTTAGCTCATCATTATTGGCTCACCTTTTTGACATAGCGTATTTCACTACCTTGTAAAGCGATAGTGCAGAACATGTTGTCGGGGTAGTCTCCCTCTTGACTGAACTTCAGTGGCTCGTTGGTGGAATGTTTGCGGTTGGAGCATAGAGAAGAATGATGCCGTTTAGAAGAACAAAAGTGCAACTCCTCGTCAAGTTCACTCTCCAAGTGGTTATAGGAGATATGGAGTTACTCACTGATTCACTTTTGATCTTCGTTGATGAGTAGGCGTGGGAGCTGAATGGAGTATGGCCACTATTCTGAGAGAGTTGGTATCTAGTTATCCTCAGACTGTTCGGTTCCCTGGTTGACGCTAGCGCGCCTCCTTCTGTGACACGAGCGCGCGTACATTCTCTCGCGTGCTGGGATACTAAACCAATGCCCGGCTCTTCTTTATCTGTACACATGAACAACGCTCCTTAACCAATAGCATCATACCTGCTATTCAACACTTATTATCTCTATGGAATGGTGGCAAGGAGAGTTGATCATTGGCACAGATGAGAGAAAAGATGTGGTTCTCGAATATTTGAATATTCTTAGGAAGACGCGTTTACCTTCTATAAATGTACACGCCCGCGCCGCCAACGCGGTCGTATCACGGAAATGGTGCGCCGGCATGTGACCGTGAGGGGTGTGTGTCAGGACTCACCGCCGCGCCGAAACTAGGTCGCCGCGCTGGGAAGTGGGTCACCGCGCGCGGCGATTACATGCTTTAACATGTTTGCATGTTTGAACATGTCTACCTGTTTGGACATGTTCTTGGCAGATGGAAGATGAGGAAAAGAGAGAACGCTCCAAGCAAACTGCGATAGGGTCATATTGATCGGAAGTTGGCAAAATGCCAGGTCAGGACTCACGCCACGCGAACAGGTCGCCGCGCGCGGTGACCTAGTTTCGAGCGCGGCGGTGACTCCTGGCCGTTTCCCGACAGTGAGCCGAATGGTAGCAAATGCACCTGTCGTCGAAAGTGTTTGAGAGTATGACTGCCCATTTCCCACACCGCAGACACACTCAACTCTCGCAAGATGTTTGTTTTTCATCTCCAGCAATTTTTTTTCGATCTTCAATGTCTCTCAGGACTGGGGCACGCCCCACTCATCTCGAGTAACCCTGCCATTCTGAGCATGTATTTTCTGTAAGGTCTGTCTATCCCTTGCTAGCCAACTCTTACCATTTCCGGGCTGCACTTGACACAGAATTTGGTTTTTTTGCCTTTGTTACTGCAATCCTTCGGCTCATGCCCGCTCACTGTGCACGGGTCTCAGTATAGGTTATATGTGTTCTTTAAATATTTTCTCGTCCCTACTAATCCCAATTGGCTCGTCCTATCCAGGCTGTTCTTCAGCTAGAACCAAAGTTCCAAACAGCAAAGCATCTGTCTGTCAGCCTCTCCGAAAATTCGGTTTCCATCTTGGCTGACGCACCCTTTCGTGTGCACCACACAGTATCCCTCACTTAGTCGAATTTCGTATGATACGGTCAGAAAAAGAATGCCTACATAACGCGAATACCTGAGCATTCCGTCAAATTAGCCGGGGAAGCGCTCCGCATCTCACAAATCCTATCCGCCAAACTCTGTAACCGCCCAAAGCAGTGTGAATTTCGACTTATGCCATTTCTCATCCCGCTTGACATATACTCCTTTTCATTACGGACTGTCGGGGCGTATCAGCCAGTAGGAGTGCGCACACTGTTTGAAGCCGTTCTCAGCCTTTTCGTTGAAACGCGTATGCGACAAAAAGTGGTAGAAAACGAGTAATACGAAGGATATAATGCTGTCATGTCATTTGCTCGCTTCAACAACTGGTGCAGAAAGACTTTGGCACCGCGGAAAACGCAGCCGCACTGACCCGCCCCGACAGTCCGTAATGATGAGGAGAGTACAACCGTCTGCTGCTCCAACTTACGTACCTATATACAGGGTGACCAAAAAGTTCTGGCAATTTTTCGGAATACTTCGGTAGCATAAAAAATACCGTTCGAAAAAGGAAATCAGCCAACTAAACGTCTGGGAGTCTTCATTAATCAGCCACTAATGACCGTATACAACAAAGTTCCAACAAGTGTTCAAAAATGCCTACTGCAGCCTCAACACATTTACGTAGTCGTTTTCCAAAGTGTCCGACAATGGTCGCGCATTCTTCTGCTGTGCTTTGGTCCCAAACAAGGCAGCAACGCCGCTTTCAGGTGGTAAACGTTTGCGCAATCGATCCTAAGATTTTTCGACCCAGATGGAATAATCCATGGGGTTCGGACCATGCTAGTTGGGAGGCCAAACGTCCTTGCCCCAAAATCGGGAAGCAGCTCTTCACAAGCGGCAGTTCGTGGGTTTGGCAGGATGTGCTGGCTCCCAGTCTTGCTGAAGACATGTCCATCCGGGCCGAAGTGCTACGACACCCATGGCTTCAGTACATCGCGGAGAACGCGTTGTTGGGAGTAGACAGCATTAATCTTTACGATGCGCTCGATGAAGAAATGAGAGGTCTTCCCGGTGGCACAGATCCCGCCTCAGACCGTGACTGAGGCTGGAAAGAGTCTGCGTCCGACGGATTTCACAGCCGTTGCCTTCTGTTGACCTTTTCTGAGGAGCAGACAACAATTCCGGTAGTTGTGATCGAAAATTTTTCTCGTCGGTGGCGAGCACATTCTTCAAGCAACAAGCACCGACCAGAAGATGGGTTTCAACAACTGCAACTTTTTGATTTTTTCGAGACAGTGCGAGGAGAAATCGAAAGTGATTGGATAGATGACTCGTACGGTAGTTCGAAATGGCTTGCGGAATACAAATAACCCATCGGAGAGAAAACAGACCATAATGGCCATTCAAAAACGCACAAACACGAAATTGCCAGAACTTTTTGGTCACCCTGTACACGGAAGATTTAACATTTTAATCAAGAATATGACATTCATTCTCGGCGGTAGCACTAACAGAGTACACTAACCAGGGAGGTCGTTCAGGACGTGGCGCGCTTTTTGAAAACGGTTTTTTGCATGATGTGGGGTCACGTGCATAGGAGTACCAAACTGACGTTCATTTTTCCTGAACGCCTCTGGGAATACCAAAAAAGGAGTGAAAAAGAAGTCCATGGAAACCGACTGTTTTTGAGCCTGAATGGGCTCTAAATCACTCGCAACTTCGGCCAGTTGCTGCCTATAGGGTCCTTATAAAGGTACTGGTATCGAAGAGAAAAATAGTCGCCAATGGGGTCTTACTTGTGGCACATAGTTAAGAGTCGACGGCTTGGTTAAATGGTTTCTTCAACAATAGGAGAGGTGAACCAGCATCAACGATCGGATGGCCTAGTGGATAGCGTGAGGATTCTCAAGCGGACAGTGGGGGTGGGGTTGATGGTTCGACTCCCCTCGGCTTGCGAGTTTTTGCATTTTTTATGTTCCGCTGTTCTCGCTTCCATATATGTCTGTTTATGAATTTTACTCGGATATCTACCATTTATAGGCACATTCTAAATAGTTATACCCCGTAGTCGGTGCTATTCAGCAATTTCGATTTCACATACCATTAAGCAAGAACTTGTCTGAAAGCTGAATGTTATTCGGTGCCCTGATCACGACTATGGCATTTACTTTCAGCTGTAGTGCCATATCGCCATTTTGGATCCACTTCTTTCTCCCACTGGAGTCGCTATGTACACTCGTTTGAGGGACTTTTAGGGCCTTTCTGACGCCAGATTGCGTCGACGCCAAGAATAAGTGTCAGAATCGTGATCAGGACCATCGATTACCCCTATAGGCAAACTTTCAGCCAAAAAAATTTTTTTGACTTTTTTGAGTCTGTGCATTGGGTTATGCTCAAGAGTCACTTTGTTGAAGTCGTACTTTTGCTGGTTATCGAAACCCTCATTCAGTGGTACGGAAACAAAAAACTAGCAACGCTTTCAAAAAAGAACAAAATTATCATCATTTCTCCAGGTGCATTTGAAAAAGTGAAGGAAAATCGGATGAGTCTCTTCTCTGTAGGAAGGACGACATCTTCGTTGAGCGAGCAGTCGCGG
>MU949930.1:0-13361 GCA_036418165.1 Cooperia oncophora
ACGATTTTACTGTCGTTGCTGAGACTTCTGCGAGCAGCTGGATCAAGTGATAGCTAAGCTGAGAAGCATACAGAGGGAAGTCATGTCCCTGAGTGACAACGCGCGTCTACGCGCGCGAGATTGAGTCGGATGAAGTTGCGCAGCGTCGACTGGACGGTTTTTCCCGAACACCGTATAGCGCCATCGGACTATTACCACTTTCGATCTTTTTCTCATCATCTGGGAGGGCGCCACTTCATTGATGAAGGTGATCTCAAAATGGACCTCAGTCTTCTCTCCGCTGCTGGGGAGGTCATCGATGGAAACTGAACACAAGAGTGTGAACAGTTTGAAAATGAAAGATTGGAAAAAGTCCCAGAAATTATTGGCCAGTTAGATAAGAAGGAGGGTGCCACTAGACGTTTCGCGCAGCAAACGACGACGGGTTTTTGAGAGCACTACATGTTTGTTGTGGTTACCCATGATGGATTCTGATCCCCTACTTCTCTCCCTTCCTTAGAACTATTCGCCACAATTTTTTCTTGAAGTTCGTCTCAAAAAGATACTTGTTTTAGTAAAAGGCATGTTTACCCGATTTGACTGCACGTGCCAAATGGGTTCACGCAAATTTCCTGTAGCTAGCCTTTCCTGGCCAGGAAAAGTTCTAGAAAAACCACTGCCAGCTCAGGACAAGGCTCTCGCCATTGCCGCATCCGCTTTGAATTCGTAATACTTTCAGAAGTGGAGCGACTCCGCTTTTTCTGGCTTTGGAGCATCAACAAGAAGGAAACACTGCTGGTTACATTGTCGGAGATGTTGAAGTGCTTTTCAAAGTCCATGCCAGTGTCTCCGGTGAGATATGCTCTCAGGGCTTGAGTTATGAAATAAAATATTCTTTTAGACAAGGCTTTTTATGGTCTCAACGTAACAAACTCTATTATAAATGGCAATATTGGTAATGGGGTGTCTGGTCATGACATCCGCGAGAGAACAGCTCTCTCTAATGTGACCCTCAACCAGAATCAGGGACTAGCTGGGTTCCTTATCAAGGTAATGGCGACGAGTACTGTAGCTGTAGCGCTGACTAAATTAATGTAATTATAGGATGGAGCAGCCGACATTTGGCTGAATGACACCAGAATCCAAGAGAACTGGGGTGATGGTGTGAATATTAGCTACGCAGGCGGTGCAATCACAATCAACGGCACTCGCCTGGAGAGAAATCGTTGGAGAGGTTCGTTGAGGACCGATTCCTGTGCTTGGTGTCTCTTTTAGGTGACAATTTGGCAATTTCAGGAGCTGCTTTTCATTTCAACGACTCATCGCCTTTTCTCGCGCTTCATCAGGAAATCGTCTTCAAAGGACGACCTTCAAACAACATCTTCTATTTGCCGACCATCGTCGCCGACAACAAATGGGGAGGTGTTCTTGTGGGGAACTTCTGCATACCAGCCTATCGCAATATCGAACCTAAGGTACCAGAAGTTTTTCTCTGTTTCATTTGGTCACTAACGTTTGCAACTGTGCTTTTTATTCCATAACTTTTACTTTCTTTCAGTTCGATATAAGTTATCTAAAATGAAACATGGATTTTTTTTTCAAATTTACCTTGTAGCACCAACTGCAATAAATCGTTAGTTCAGTGGAAATCAAATTCGAATCCACATTTTTCAGGTGCTGATCAATTGGGTTGAGTTTCTCAGCAATTCTTACCATCCTGCTCTGGAGATCCACTCTTGCCAAGGTTATGGAACTGCACGAACCGTTGTTGACATTACTGGAAATCGAATCGAAGGTAAGCAAAGCCAGCGACGCCAAATCCCCTACAGAATACTTCCTCACTAGTTTCAATTTTTTGATTTTTTAAAATATTAAGTTTTCATAATAATTTTATTTATTTTGGTTTTTGTCACTATTTGTCACCTTACTATTGTTCGCTTTTATCTTGAATATTTACTTACTGATTCATTGTTTATGTTACACCCCCGTCTCAACCTGCTACAGCTTTTGGACTTATATATAAGTGCAAATGGTGGAAGGATGATGTTTTCGCCGTTGACCGATCCATTTTTGGGATGCGCCATGCATTCTAGTTCCATTCAGAATCGAAGTATAGTCTAGATCGCTGCAGACGAAGGGGCGTGTCAGGCGTGATGGGTTTGGCGTAGTGCCAAACCGGTCCTCCATCAGTTCTCGATGACAGCAAACAAGACTGTATCACATCGTTTGTATCACTCGTTTTCTACCAATTAGTGTCGCATGCCCGCTTCGCCACTCGGTGAAGAACGGGTTTGGCGCCATTGCACACTCAAACTGCCTGACACGCCCATTCATCTGCAGCGAACTAGAGTATAGCTTATTGAATGCGATATGGCCTATGCAATGTCTTGCGAAGACCAGACCATGTACAAATCAATGTTTTTATCCTTTCGACGGATCTGGTGCCAAGTTACCGGGTAGAAGGCTGGGATGGCTTTGGCGGGAGCCGATAGCGAGATTCGACCACGGACCAAGCGCGTTATAAACGGGCCACAGACCACCATCTCCCCTATTACTGCTTACTCTACTCTGTTTTCCATATTATTGTTTTTACCTACTATAGTTTACCTGTAAAGCCAAGCAGCGAAGAGCTGATGAGCTCCGCCAAAATTCTCGAGGATTTCTTCAGGAAATGGCGGCATGGGATTTCGGATGGCGCCGTCAGTGAACGTACTAGCTTTCATCAACAGTAACCAGTTTCTGAACAACAACGACACAGCTTTGTTTATTAAAAATGCCAATCATCCGCAGCTGTGGCGTCTGAGAGCAAATGTGAGTCTGACCTTCCATCCTGAACCGGCAGGGAATAAAAGACTGGGAAAAAAATGATGTTTATCGTTTACCCTCGTCTAACTTTCTTTGTTGTCTCCAGTCGTGTTGTTTTCTAGGTGAAATTCAAAAAATTCATTCAAATTCAATCGTGGAAAGTACATCATATCTGTTGGACTGAACGAGGATGCCCCTGCTCAGCAGTTGATTTTTAACCAACAAAATGAGGTTCGCATCCGTTCGAAGAATTCCATAAAAGCGAACCAAAAGTGTAAATTAAATATCACTCTCCTTTTCAGGTTCGTGAGAATGTTGTGTTCAACCCGTTTCCAGAACTTCGCCCACGTACCACTCCCTATGCGGCTATGGTCGTCTCCAGCAGGTATCGTTTTGCCGTTGAAAGAGTGAAGGTTATGAAGTCGGCTACGGCTTATCCATTCTTCAGCAATGTGATCATCCGTCGGAACTGTTTCAAAAACCCTCAAGCCTCTTATGAAATCGGTACCGAACTCGACGAACACGCGAAACGGATCGATGCTCGAGAAAACAACTGGGGATCGCCGGTGCCGTCGCAATTCATGAGCAAGATCTTCGACCAGGTTAGCTAATCGTACCACAGAATGACCTCAATTTATGGTCTTTGAGAAACACCAATTCTTCCCCGAAAGCCATAGTGGCAAGCCATTGTAAAAATTGGTTCAGAAAAGTGAAGAAAATAGTCGTCAGTGTTTAGTAAGGTTGTAAATGCCAAAAAACTCAAGGACCTTTGTCGCAACATCTTATCATAATCATTTTCAAATTCGTATTTTTTATTTTGTCCATAGGATACAAGGTGTATTTTTCAGTTCAACCGCTATTCGCTAGCCGAGATCGTCGTTGGTCCGTATGCTGCCGTCTGTAACCAGAGAAATCCACACATCACTTATCTGCAAGAGTTCTTTCGTGAATTTCGAAAGGACTCACAGCCTTTCGTTCTTGGTGGCACCATCTATGAGAATCACGACTTGGTCCCAGGCAGGCGAGTTGTTATCATCTGATTCTTTTTGGTAGTCTATGCTTATGCTCCGAGGCAGCAAGATTTATGGATGGATAGCTCCCTTACCAAACACAAACTTAATGTAGGCGCACTTGCCTCCTGCGAAAAAGTAAAGCTAGCCTAAAAAAGACAATAGTGAGTTGTAATTGATAACAGCGCAATCAGTCGCGGGCGGTGTCAGGAGGGGCGGAATGAGCCCGTCTACTGCTGCCTTGCTCTGCCAATTTTGATCGATTTAGGAAGAAAACAATCAGCGGTGGAAACGTCGCGGATATCGTGTCATCCGTCATGAAACCGCTTGACTTACTGCGGCAGAATCAACTATACCTTCCTCACAGATCAAGAGAAAAATCATAAGATTCCCATCACAAATCAAAAATCATAAGATTCCCAGTACAAATCCTGTAGCTCTGGTGTAGGGCTTCGAAAAGAGCTTCGAACATCAATCATCTACTGGACCGAAACAGTTTTCTGACCCTCCATGGGGCCATGGCACACACATCCTTGGAGATTTCGTGAATGGCGAAATCGCATTTAACAGTTCGAAGAGGTCGTACTCGAGGCTTGTTGGGAAATTTTCCTGAATTTGTGTGCTGCTCTACTTTTTTTCTGTATCTTAGATTGTTGATCATATCGACAGAGATCTGTTCCAAGTCGCGAACTCTGAGCTGACCGCGCTTAGGGCGAGGGAGGTTTTGCTTTTGAAATTTTTCGTGACAAATCCTACCTGCATGTTTTACTTTGAGGCGTGGCCTTTTTATGGGGCGGAAGATGACAGAATGGAAAAATGGGAGCGAAATTTCTTAACACGGATAACTTCCGGGTTACTCCCACACTCCTCCTCCCGCACATTTTCATTGGAACAAGGTACATGCGTCACCAGGCCCGCTGGCGCCCTGCTGGGGCCGACGCCTTCTTCTGACATAACTAGGCAAGCTTCCGGCTGGGCGGGCTCTACCTATTCCACACACTTGAATGCCCACATAGTATCCGGCTTTTCTTCTGTCTGAACAGATGGTCAACATTCTTTGACCAATAGCATCATACCTGCTATTTTCAACACTATTTATATGGAATGGTGGTAAGGAGCGTTGATCAGTTGGACAGATAAGGGAAAAACTGGGCATTGGTTGAGCATTTGATCATACGAAAGCAAGTAGGCCGATGGAGCCACGCCTTGCAAGGCCGGGCCGTATTGCAAGGCCTGTCTGGCAGTGCCTGAGTTGTCTTTGTAACCCGCTCCACCGAATTTTAAGCCTGGCGTTCGCCCACGTCGGCGCCACGCTCAGCCCAACTAACGGGTATGCCCACACTTTTTAAACCAGGTGACGCCCTCGATGCCGTTAAACTACTTTTTCGCCGCTGTCTGGAGTTACATCGTGTTAGGAAATTCGCTCCATATCATTCTGTCATCTTCGCGTATTCTGGAACCGTTTTACGAATTTTTTTGATTTTGGCACCACTTGGCTGCACACTCGACCTAGCAGCTAGTACGCACTCACACCTTTGTGAAGATGACCTATCGGGTGATGCTTAACTACTTTTTGCCGGCGTCTGGCAGTTTCTGGAAACGGTTTTAGGAATTTTTTTTTTAAACTTGGCTCCGCCACCCGCGCATGCTTCGCCCACAACGGGGATGCTCGCGCACAACACTCAACATTGTCTGTAGTGCTCATGAAGCAAACTACGATTTTTTTTTCACTCGGTACGTAGGGTTTAAAGGCACGCGCGGGGGCCTCGACATGCTCAGACAGTTGTGGACTTCTTGCCGAGATATCCTCTTTCGTCATGGACTTTGTCTGCTAATCTCTAGCAGTTTTTTCGGGAAACGCGAGTGCGACACTTTGTGGGAAGCACCACTTATCTCAAAGTACGCCCTGCCCATTTCGGCGTGTCGTCTCTCTGTTGGTCTGTCAGCCCTTGGTAACTTTATGCACTTTCCTACATCTCGGAACTAGCTCTGACACTTATGAGTTTTTTTTTCAGGGGACATCCGACTTAATTCAACGCACGGATCTGCCACTTGGGCGGGGCTCTTTACCAGGGTCCAGTGCTATTTAAATACGTCCATGCTCTACCCATTCCCATCAATGCACCACACACACTCCGAGTTCTTTAAAGTGGCTCTGGAATTTCGGTGAGCACACACACAGACACACACACGGATATGGTCGATTATATATGGTTGATATTTCGCATCTTGTGGGCTCCGGGATTATGTATGCTTACACTGAACTCTGCCTTGCGATGACGCCACTGTCCGGCCGCAGAGCTGTCGTTGAAGGGCACTGTTATGCAGCCTTTGTGAAGTTTTCCGAAAACGTTTCATTTCGTCGCTTCGGAAAATGATGACTTTTCTGATGCCCTATAGACAACAGTTGTTTTAGGTACACCGTAGTCGACGACCTGCACGTAGTTCCCGGAGCAAAACTGACCATCGCGCCGGGCTCAATTCTCGAATTCCACGAGGGCATCGGAATGCTCGTACAGGTGTGTTGACTTGACTGTGTATATCGACCATTTCTCGAAAGAAGAATCCTTTTGTAGGGCGAACTGTCAAGAACAGAATTCTTTGGTCCCGAGAAGCAAGTGGTTTTCACTAGCAAGCCATTTGTTCTCGCCAAGAACAAAAATATCCGATTGGTGGACGATGACGGCAGTGACGAAGTCACAGAAGGACCGAGCTGAGGGTGGATGCGCTCAACACTTCTAAGATAGCGCTTGTTGAGGCGCATTTCCACCTGGGAGCGAAGGTTTGGGGAGCTGTCGAGAACACTCATAAAATGTCGGCAAAGTTATAAAAATCTTTGTTATCCGAAGGCTCTAGTGCTACATAACCCTCACATCGGTCAAGATATCCCCACTGCTTGTGGATATTTTGTTATATATTATTATTGGATAAGGCGTACAAGGACCCAGTATGGTTTTATATACCCTCCTATCCGTAGTTTCGTGGCATTCAACCCGGATTTCAGGTATTTGTTGACGGCACGTGGGGTACGGTATGCAACCGAACTTGGTCAGCACAACTGGCGCAACTCGCATGTAATCAGCTGGGTTTGATTGCCGATCCGGAATTCTTTGAAAACTGGAGGATATTCCGCTCCCAGGGAGATCTACCGATGATTATGGATAACATTCGATGCGAGGAAAACGAGGTTTGGCCAGTCCTATGCCGTTCATATTCGTTTCTGATTGTATCAGTTTCACCCAGATCGTGCCTTATAGGTGGACTTGACCCATTGTCGCCATGACGGTGTCGAACACAATGTTGCTGCTGGATGCCGACCCACTGAAGTAGTCGGTCTGTGCATAATGGGCTAAAGATTCCCTTTTGCGATTTCTAAAATGATGTCTTTCAGCTATTCGATGCGCTGAACCTCGCTGGGCTGGCGTCCGTTACTCGTTACTTGCCAATCCGCCAACTTTCACCGGTCAGACCACTATGAGTAACTGGATTATTGAGAAGGTTTGCTACTTCAAGTGTCCTGCTGTCTCTGTATAACTGTCTCGTCTAGCCCTCCGCCCATTTGATTATCGCGGAATGTGCCACTAAAGTAAGTCGCTCACGCTTTCAGGCTGGTTTGTTTGACTTCCGAGTTCCTGTGTTCTCTCCTGCTCTGCAAATCGACTGGAACTATCACGTTTTCCACAACCTGAACATAAGAGTGCGTTGATTGATGAATTTTTCTATTTTGACAAGACAGAGTACTTCTTCAGAATAACTTCTGGAATGGTATCGACATCGTCTACAACGATCTGATCAAGAAGCCAGCCATTCGCAACAGCGTCGTGACGAACAATCGCCGTAATGGAATGCATCTACGATCTGTCGGGATCACCTTGGAAGAGGTCTGTGACTAGCAACGTTGCCGCTGAGGCCACGTTCACACTCCAGCGATTCAATCGCGCGATTGCGCCAGATCGCGCTTCGCTTCTGGTCGCTGGACTTATGCAGTGGTCGAAAGAAGTTCTACACCAACGCATCTGAATTATCATTGATATCGCCGCAATCGGTAGGGGCGGTGTCAAGGTTCATGGAATTAGACCGTCCGCAGCATTTGTCTAGCATGCTCCGCTCACTGTGGGCAAGTCTCAACACATGTCAGGCATGCCCAACTCTCCCCAGATGTTGCCCTTCTGCATGGGCTTTTTGCGACTTCTAAACTCTCTCGGCTAACTGAATTACGTGGGAAGCGCCGCCCATCAAAACCGCGCCCCGCCCATTTCGGGTGTGTCTCCCCTAATTAGTCTCACAATCCCTTGCTAACCTTACTCCACTTTTTCATCATCTCTGGGCCGCTCTGAAGCGAATTCTGTCTGCGGCACCGCCAACTTTCGGCGCATGCCCCACCCACTGTGGACGGAACTCCGCATAGGTCATGTGTGCTCTTTACATCTTGTTCCATGCCCTACCCATCCCCACCTTGATCCGAGCTCTCCAAGTTGTTCTTCAAGCGAAACCCGAATTTCCGGACAGATGAAACAACCAGCAAGCAAACGAACAAGCGAACAATAAACCCACAACAGTCGAAGCAATTATGTAATTACGGATGGGTTATTTTTTCCTAAATCGACCCACTAATCGGATCACTATGGTAGGGGAGAGAGGCAGCGAAGGGGGGGGGGGGGGCACACTCTGACCCTCCTGACACCGTCCAACTGACTGCGGCGAGATTTATCATAACAGTAACGACTATCCGATGACTAGATGTGGAGCAAGAGTGGCAGCAGTGCACGATTCCCGAGTTCTGGGACTAACTCGCTCTGGGCGCGAATTGTAAACGCAACCAAATACACTGTAGGAATACTATTACAGATGGCTCTAACCCGTTCGGGACAAGCAGGACTGCGTTATAATCCACGGATTTCCTCATCACTGCAGAGAGACATTGTATCATGGCTTGACATGAGAGAACAACCAGAGCTCGAAGCTAACAACATCTACATCATACCGGACAGCAGTTTTCGAACTGTTAAGGTAAGTCTCGCAAGAATTAGAAGCAAGTACAGTAAGAAATTTCCAATTTCTAACCTGACTAGCTTATTATAAAAGGATAAAAAACGTACAATCGGTAGCCATTACTCAATAGTCCCTCTTACAACCCTGTGTTTGGGAGTGGAATCCTAGATCGGCTTCTGTTCAGCCCAGTCTAGCCTTCGACCCTCCGTTATCGGTCTGGTAGTAAATTTGTCTGAAGAGAATGGCTCATGTACTGCTGCGTGTACATGACTCTTGAAGGTGACTGTAGTGGGGCAAATCGCGGTAAAACAAGATTATAAATGTAGGAAAACAGGCAGTATACAGTAAATCCAAAAAGGTGAGTGTAAAATGTGAAACTAAATGTGTTGGTCCCGCAAACACGCATAAATGGGCTTGTCGTTAGCCGGTTTATCTATCCAGCTTTGAGATACTTTTATTAGCACGTGTTACGCGCCATTTGCACTGCCTAATGATGTACGCGTCATCGTTGATTCAAGTACTGCCTGGGCGGGAATTCCGGAAGATTGTGTGCAATCGCGGCTATGCACTTAATTTAACGCGCAGTCTTCCCTGCTGTACTCCGCCCGTTCTTATAGATCTATATTTCCGTCACCGTAAAGACCAGGTCGCACCAAGGATGTCACTGCGATTCGGGAGTTGACCGTGCGGCGCATCCCAAAGAGCTTCTCGCGGTTGCGTGACCATTGCAAACCCCTGGAAGGAGTCCTCCTTCCCGCTGCGAAAGGCTAAAGCGCAGAGAAATGAAAAACTGAAAAACCGGCCGCCAAGGCATCGAGGGGTACAAAGAACATGTCGCGAGCCAGGAGATGATTTTTTTCAAAAAGAGAGAGGAGACCGGGGTGGATGAAACACTTATTATGCGTGAAAAGCTGGAATGTGAAAGGACAGAGCGGTCACAGATCGCCTTGCAGAAATGAGAGCGCAGAGAAAAACAGAAAATTGACAGCATTAAGCGGATTGAGTCTTGGTTGTAGACCCCTACGTCTCAGGATCTAAATAAGCGTCGCGATCAAAACGTCACTGTCATTCTTCCCAACTAGCCGTTACTAGCCTTTTCATTATATTCTCATCTCATTCAGGTACTTGAGAGTCATCTTAAATCAAAGAAAGTTCCTCGTAGCGAAGGAGACACCAGAATGTCCAGCTGGTGAGCCTGACAATCATTTTCTCGTGATCGTTGCTTAGAAAACGGACAAGTTTCAGTTCCGTTGGAGCGCTGCATCTTCGAGATGAACCTGGAGGCCAGCGGTTTCGGATATGGACTGCCGGCAAGAATGGCCATTCAGGTGGGTTTATCTGAGGCAGCATTCAGTTTTTTCGCGATAACGCGCGTCATTGCGAAGTCCGAACGCTGCCCAATCATTCTGGGCCAGTATAGCTTCCAAGAGAATCGTTCATTCCTGTTATGATGAATCCTTACCCTTTATCTACATGAAGCTTCTCCACAGTTTTTCATCGCGAGCTAATATAACGGCATACCTTTAGATCGTCAATCCCGTGTCGAACATTTCGGACGAAGATGCTGTGTTCTTCGACCGGGGAAGCGCGAAATCATTTAGTGCCAGGAGCAACTCCGTTCAGGTTTCCATCTATTTTGTACTTCTCTATTTTCTTTTCTGTTTGCGTTTTCCTGTAAAAAAACCTTTTTAGTTCCCTGTTGTCTTCAATTCCAATGTTACCATGCAGTATACTCGATCCTACGGTACTCCGAAACTCATCGTTCTTGTGCTCTTCCTCGATGGTAAGTATTGGCTCGGCGTCGGGTTAAGCTGAAGAAGTTTCATTCATATCTAGCTTGATCAAAGAAATATGCAAAATTACCACTGTCCACAAAATTTATAATCAGAACCAAAAAAATTGTGGCTATGGAGAAACAGTTTTGGTTTTGTTTTCATCAAGTGTCCCACAAGGAGTAGCAAAGTGTGAAAAAGAGGACCTGAATCCGGAGCATCATAGAGCATCAGATCAGAAGAGGGCTAGCCTGAAACATTGGCATTCGTCTGCAGAACCACTAGACAGAAGTTAGAAAACCCTGTCCGGCACTTCAAGGCGGAGGCGTTTGAAAGACTCTAAGCGGATGTAGGGTCACCGTAATTCATACTGTAGCACTGTCCCTTTATGATAGTCGACCGGGGAGCTTCTCTTCCTTCAGGCCCGGGCTAAAGTTTCCATTGATCATATGAAAATAAAACGAGGAATCTTAGTTCTGCGCAACGAGTTCCAAAATGCTCCTCCCCATCCCCAACTTAACAGTGTAAGAATGAATGTACTGTAATCGAACCATTGAGGGTCCAGTGTTCGACACTCGCTACCGCTGACGGTCAGTGGGGCGTGTTAGCAGCGCTTGGGGTTTTGGCGCGGCTTCAGTCCTTTTCTCACCTTCCGTAGAACGCCCGAAGCCACGAGATCGGTGGAAAAAAGCTGGCGCAGCACCAAATCCCATGCGCTGCTGACACCCATTGGCTCAGTGATAGTGAGGAAGGCACGTCCTGGAGAATCTCCAGGCGGTGGGGCCGTCTTCGGTCGTTGGAAGGAGAGGAGGGGGGCGGGGGCGTATTTGGTCCGAGAATTTTTTTATAAGTAGTTTTCCTCTCCGACGGACGCTGGGAAGGTTCCAATGGGAGGGGTAGACGGCGTGTTCTCCCTGGTACTCATCGGCGGCAGAAAGTACCCTAATGTGGCTACACAAGGTATGAATTCTGTGCCAGAACCCTTCAACCACCCTCTGGCACTGCAACGTCCTGGATGGGTGAGCGGATCGGTGATCTGCCTGCTGTACCACTCAACCACTGGTATCGGTTCCCATGCCCGAAACACTAGGGAGAGTGGAAAGGACCAAACCAGGCGTAGTTGGTGCGAAGGTATGCTGCTGTACTAGCGTTTGCAGCGTATGCGACGCGGGCCGTGTGACTCTGCCCCAATACTAGGTCTGTAACGCATGTACTGTACAGGCGTGCTAATATTGGAGGCGACCGGCACCGAATTACGAACCACTTAGATATGTGGTTGCAGCATAAAAGGGGGTTTTTCTGTAACAGCTGTTATGCGCGTTGGATAGTCCGCAACTACGACTCCTGCAGCTGCCGAAAACTCTAGACGCCTAACACAAGGTCCTTGCCTGTTCAAATTCCACCGGTGCAGATGAAGCAAAAAATTCGAAGGCTCACTTTGTAAGAAGTTAGTGAAAGTCGTATGTGTCAGGATTGAACAACAGAAGTGTACGTGCCAGTTGATTTACTCGTGAAGAGGATATAAGAGAAAACCGTTGAAGCCTTCCCAAATAAAGCTCTCCTCATTCCAACGAGGAGCGGAAATTTGTTAGAATCAGGACCGAGAGACCAGACAAGCGAGAGCGAGGGAGAAAGCATGCAGACCAGTAAGACGACAGACAACAGCAAGGGCGGAGTCGCTAGAGCAACCCTGCGCCTCAACGCTCGTACCTTACAACTTTCTAAAGCGTAAGTTGTACCAACGAGAGTGTACTTTGCGGTCTACACTACCTTTCCCTAAGGGCATCGATTCTTATGTTAATCGTTAAAGGTACCTCTTTAACTTCTTTAACTTATTAGCAGGCTTCAAACTGAGATTCTCACGCTGAGCGTTCTGATGAACGCAGTTTGAGCCGCTGGTTTTTATGACACAATCAACGCTTGTAGGGGCATGAGTCTCAAGGGCCTTGAGGAATATCCTCTCTTTTGAAGGAGACTCAATGTTGTCGATTGGGCTTGAGTTTACTGAATCTGACCTCTTACTGGCAAACCACTTTTTTTCAGTATAATCGCCTAAATAGAGGTCTTTTGAGTGTAGTTCTGATGCGGGGTTCTAGTTCAAGCGCAGGGGGATATCGTTATATGTACATATTGTTCTCTTCCTTCGACTGCATAAACTATTTCTTCACAATCTCTCAGTATTACCCATTTTCAGCTCAAGAATACCTCGATCGATTTGTACACCTCTACAACTCAGTGGTCGAAGATAATCAGTACGGTATTTCATCGGTACACTACAGTAATCTGTCATATGCTGATGGAACTATCACCAATCGATGGAGCAACGAGAAGCTGTGGTTCCAAAAGGTAAGCAAAGACGTTTTCATTAATTTGTTTGAGTACGGTAAAGCGCTGTTAGGCTTCGGGGGCATTCTGCACATTTGCTAGTGCCTTTAGTCACTTCCTGCTTAGTTCCACGTTTCATCTTGATGAGACCCGTAGATTCTTGTAAATGAAACGACGCTTTGCTCTCTATAGCTTTACGGAAGCAGGCCTCCTTAGGAAGCTTGAACAATGGTCAGTGTGAACCAACAAGGCTTCCTCCCCCCCCTTCCTCCAATCAGGCTTCAGCCCTTACGAGTGATAGTGGGAAACTTTGAGTACTGGCCAACGCAGGTTGTAGATATGAACTGGTTGTCCCTCTACAGTTTCGAGATGGATAAAGATAACTATGCTATCCCTCTCAAGTTGTGAAATGGACAAAAGTCTTTTTTTCGATTTCAAGTGTACGTGACCTCGGTCTTAGGGAGCGGGGGCGGGGGGA